>MEIZ01000094.1:13321-24738 GCA_001723225.1 Globodera ellingtonae | reverse complement strand
CCAACATTGTCATCATCCGTCCCCGCAGGGGAGGAAGGGGCGTGGAGAGAGGCTCGGAAGCAAATCTGGCAGTAGGCAAAATTCGGCACCGGCACACACAAAAGAAGAAGCCGGAACAACAATGGACGAATGGAGTGGAAGAGACAAATCGCCCATTCGCGTTTTACCGCTCAATTAGCAGCACTGCGTGTGTTGGTTGGCCGCCCTAATGACTTTTTGTTGTAACTTTTGCATGGCACATCAACCAGCACCGATGGACGGACTGACTGACTGACGGAGGATTGTGATGCGGCGCCGAAGTGAATGGACGGCGAGAACAATGGGCTGAAAATTGTTTCTTTTGGTGCCAAAGGCATCGTATTGCCAAAGAATGGAAAAAGAAGCGGGGTGTTCTCATAATCCAAGGCTGCAACGAGACAATGCATTTCATTGAGCTGGGGTTGTTATGTGCAAAAAAAGTTGACCGAGAGTCGGACTGAACGGAAAAAAGAGGAAAATCGTAAGATTCTTCCGTCAATATGATTTGTCACCAGGGTGGCCACCTAACCTGCTTTAGCAGGTTTTTCCTGCTTTTTGGGCTTTTCCTGCTAAATTCCTGCTTTTTCACTTTGGCTTTTTAAATTTTCTAAAAATTCTCGCTAAAAATGTCCAAATTTCTAAGATTGGGACTGTCAAGGTGGACGGACAGCCAAATGCTTACTCAAAGTGATCAGACTTTTGCAAATGGAAATGGTCTAAATCCGCGGTGATCAGCACTGTCACATTTTTATGATAGAATATACAAACAAATAATGTACACAGATTCCAATATAATACAGCAAATGAGTGAATCAACAATTATAGTCTCATTAATTTATTTTCTGTTCAAATCATCCATTAAAGTCGTTCGTCCTTCAACCACAAATCATTTTCATTGGGATTGTAAAGGTGGACGGATAGGCCAAATGCTTGCCCAAAGTGATCAGAAATTTTTGGAAATGTTCAAAAAACCGGTGATCAGTCTGCGTCATATTTTTTATTTTCATTATAGAGAATATACAACAAATAATGTACGCAAATTCCAATATTAATACAGCAAATGAGTGAACCCAACAATTATAGTATATTCCCATTAATCCGATTTTTGTTTGAATTTCCTCCATTAAATTTGTTCGTCCTTTGTCCGTCCATTCATTTCGTTGCTTTCAAGCGATCAGACACTTTCGTCCCGCCTTTGCCTCAACCTTCCTAAAAAAAGAAGAAAAATTTTAACAATTTGAGGGGAAATTCCGAGACTATTCACTTACCCGTCGCCGATATCACTGTCTTTGAAGTCTATGTAGATGCGATTCCATTGACGGTACCACCGCATCCGCATCCATGGCCATTGAATTGCCTCATCCTCCCACTTGGCCCATTTCGCCTCTTCTCGCCCAATCGGACAACGCACCAACAGCCACCAGTTTTCGTCTTCGTCCTCCATTTGTTGCGAAGTCATTCGCTCCCCCGTCGAATTGTTCTTCAGCTCAAACGGTTCAATGACAGCAAATGCACGCAGCAGTATGATGAAATTGACAGGCTCCGAAGCGTTGACAAATGCCTATAAAACGAAGGGAATAATTAATTACTCTTAATTGAATATAAAATGAGATTAATTACCGTTTTGAGTTCGTCCAGTCCTCCCGAATAACGAAGACAAAAAAGCGTCTTCGGCAGACCGTCTTCACGGGCAGTGAGCAACCATTTGGCCACGGCTTGGTTAGAAGAAGCTTCGGCGTTGTCTTCGGCCGGGAACTCGGGTTCAAAGGAAGCGATGCATCGGAGCTTTGCGCAGTCGCGAAGAATCGTCGGAGAGAATTGGCGCAAAGGGTCCAATTGAAAGGTGACAAAGCGGCAAATGTTGTCGTTGACCAACGGCCAAATATTTTGCTGAATGATTTCCCAGCTGCGGCTTTCGTCGTCGGATGTTGCGAGGTAAACATTTGTCCCGCCAGAATCGAAAAGACGGCGAATGCGTTGAAGGAATTCGATGACGGTTTGGTCGACGTAACTAAATATTACAAAAAATTAAAATTATTTGGTATTTCTACACTATATGGGAGTGGTTCGGATTCGAACAATTCATATACCAATCGACTCCTCTCTAAGCCTAACGTACGAATCTGCAAAAATTTTTGCGCGAACTCAACTATGAAGAAAGTTATGGCCCCTCAAAGTTGGCCAAAAACCATGGGGACGGGGACCCTTTTGGTCAACATTTTTGAAAAATATTTTTATTCTAAAAATGGTTTGAAAATATTATTTGATGCACTGATTACGAATTCGTCAATAGAAAATCAAAATTGAGAATTTAAAGCGGTTTTTGAACCGGTTAAAATTTTGAAAAGGAAAAAACGACTTCTAATTTGTAAGTAACAAAAGCCGGATAAAATAAAATGAAAGGCCGTGTAACGGCCCGCCAACAGCGAGCATGCGATGACGGAGCAAGTAGTGGGGCGAGATGGAGGGCGGAGGAAGAAGTCTGACGAGCGCCACTGGGGGGCGAGCGCGCGGGGACCCGCGGAGCGGGCGCGCGCGAGACGCCTCCCTGCCGGGTCACGCGCGGACTTCTTCCGGAGCCCGGAGTCTCGCCCCACCTACTGGCCGCCGTAGTCGAGTGTGCGGTACTTTGGCTGCTATTTTCCACCTTACTGTCTAACTTTTCCCTTATCTGCCTATGATGTTTAAAAAAGTTGCTTTTTGCTTAATTTTCAAAATTTTAAACCGGTTCAAAACCCGTTTTAAATGCTCAATTTTGATTTTCTATTGACGAATTCGTAATCAGTGCATCAAATAACATATATTCAATACATTTTTAGAATAAAAATATTTTTCAAAAATGTTGACCAAAAGGGTCCCCGTCCCCATGGTTTTTGGCCAACTTTGAGGGGCCATAACTTTCTTCATAGTTGAGTCCGCGCAAAAATTTTTGCAGATTCATACGTTAGGCTTAGAGAGGAGTCGATTGGTATATGAATTGTTCGGATCCGAACCACTCCCATATAGTGTAGAAATTCCAATTATTTTTAAGAAGGAAGCGACCTGATTCCAATCTCTTCGAATCCGGTCACTTTGGATGGAAGCGGTCCTTGAGGAATTGGCAGCAGTTCACCAGAGTTGTTGATGGCAATTTCTGCGTCATTTCCGTCAATTGCACGAAGAATTTGCAGCGAACTCAGCGACCATTTCCTCAATTTGAAGTGTTCGTCCACCAAAACGTCGAATCGATCACTGATCAACGCCATTAAATGTCCGAGTTCAAGAGGGCTAACGAAGGCAAAGACTTCGAGCCAAACGTCGGCACAAATGAAACTAAAATTTAAGGGATTTATTATTTTTGATTTGATTTATTAGGAAACAAACTCACATTTCCTGCATTTGCTGCTGCTGCTCTTCGTCGCTTACGTTGTCCGACATTTTGTAGAAAATCCAATTATTTAGGGTTACGCTGATAAGACTAAAACATTCGATTTAAACAAAAAAACTCAATTAAATGAAAAAATGAGTTTCTTGTTGAGGAAACGGATTTACAGGCAATGGTGCAGAATTGGGGTCCCGACGAAATTTTTTTTTTGAATTTTGGATGTTTAAAATTTTAAATGCATGTTTTCTAGAGTAAAAATATGCGTAGAACACGAATCCGAGCTCGGATTTTGCAAATATCGAACACCAAACCCGAATTTAGGAGTGGTAAGGGTTAATTTATTTTTTTTTAAACATCAAGATTTGTTAAGAAAATTGGTCCAAAAATTACGAACGTATCACAGCTCCCTTATTGTTTTCGTGATTTCGCCCAATTAAAAAATGAATGAAAATTGTGAATTGTCATCTAAAATATCGGCGCTTGTCGGCACCGCCGGACCCACAAATAACAAAATCCAAGGCTAGAAAAGGCTCCGGTCATGGGTACAGAAAAATTTTAAAGTTTTGGCATTAAATTCGTAAAAATATTCCTGCTAAATTCCTGCTTTTTGCATAGGCCGATCCTGCTTTTTCAACTGCAAATGCTGCTTTTTGGGTTTTGCCGATGGCCACCCTGGCCCAAACAGGCCCAAACGTCCTGCTCCCGAAAATTTGACCAAAAATAGTTTTTTAAAAATTTTTTGAATTACATTTCGCCAAGGAATATTTCCGGGAGCGGGAAAAAGGTTTTTCCCTTGAGCCAAAATTAACGGGAGCGGGACTCCAGCCCTTCTCCAGCGGCTCCCGGCGGTATCTGCTTAAAACTGATTCAAAAAAGTCCGCAAAAGCTACCCCCTCCCCCCATATACACTCATTCACAATGGTTGATTGTCGGATTTCAGGAGATTTATTTTGGCATTCGAATATATGTACATATGTATATCCCTTAAATATATATTTTTTTGTAGACTTGACTTGGTGCCATAGCATTGATTGACGACGCCTTGTGTTTGTAGTGGGTGCTGGCTGCACTCAGAGCTTGTGCTGATTTCTTTCGTATGGTTTATAGGTATTTAGTTTGGTGCGCAAAAGAATAAGTGCACAAGAGAAGGGGAGGGAGAGCGATGGATGCCCTTCCCGCGTGCCCTGCTTTGCCACCCTCACCCACCCATCGTCCACCCCCTCCTCCCTTCCATTTTCTTCCATCCTCTCCTCCTCCTTCCTCTCTTCCTTCCTTCCTTCATTCACCGTTGTCATTCTTCTTCCCCTCATCCATTTTCCCATTCAATCCCCCCCCCCCCTTCATCAAAGCATCTACTATATCTATCGATTCCTTCCATCCATCGCTCACTAAAGAACGAACCGCAAAAAAAAGTTAGTTTTATGCAAAATTAGCATGTTTAATAGCCATCAAATTTTGAAAATCTTGGCATTCCTAAGCAAGCCATGAAAAGCTCGTCAATTAATGCAAAGCACCGAGTCTAAACTACAGGTGGGCACCGATGCGCATAATTTTTTGTTGTTGTTGTTGTTGTACCATATTTTTGTTCATTTTTTTAAACCAATTAAAAGTTCAGGGCTCTTCTATTCCTAAAATTTCACAAGTGAAAATTCCGCTGGAACCGATCACTTTGTCTACATGGTATGAAATGAAGCGTGAGGTCAGCTCTGAGCAACATGGTTCAAAAAGTTAATTGTTTTTGTGGCAGCAAACACTCCCGGCACTGTCCGAAGCCGACCAGAAGGCATGCGCATTTTGTCTAGAAGATTTTGAGCCGTTGTCAACCTACGCAAAATGTTTGGATTGCAGGCAGGCGGAAGTGTTGATTTGCATAGAGGTGAATTGCTGGGCAATCCCAAATAATGGGGATTCCGATTTTGGTAAATATGGATCATAGGAAAACCACTTTTTTATAGGGTTTCTGAGGTGCTGAAACAGATAGAACAATCAAAATTTTTTGTCGCTCTGCCTTTAAACCTGTTTTTGAACGGTTTAAAATTGCCAGAAATGGAGATTTTTGACCTTAATTTTGTGTGTTTCCCCGATTTTTTTTTCAAAAAAATAAAATGCTCGGATATAGAATTTCAGCTCAAATAACAAAAAATGAATTAGGGGATCCCCATTCTTTAGCATTGCAATTGCTGATATTGTTTTTTGACTATAAAAGTCAATAAATTCAATATTTCATTTTTTAGTGTCTTCGGCTAGGCGTTGAGTCTCCTCCGCACAAACGTGGCCATCGACACGTGTTTGTCGATAACATTGGGCCCAACTTTTTTGACAACGATTTGTACGCGTGGGGCGCCCAGGAGGACATTCATTTGCTGAACGCGCTCATTCGCGCGCATTTGGACCAGTGGTCAGATCTGAGCCAAGAATTGGGCAGAACAAAGTCATTAATGGACGCTCTTGAGCGTTTGGACCGCTGTTTCTTGCGCAATGAAATCGGCCAATGTGTGTTGGCGAATAAAAAGCGGTAAATAAAACGAAAAAAAATATATGGGCCTATCATTGCTTAATTTTTAAGAAAATAGCGCACCAAATCTCACAAATATAAATGTTTTAAACGGAATTTTAGTGGCGTTGTGTACACCTGGGAAGATGGCAATGTTACGGATGACCGTTTGAATGGTGAGGCTTATTGGCGTTGTTGATTGGGCCTAATGGAGGCTGTTCCATTCAGAGTTGAATTGCAATGGATGCCGAAATGTCGTCGAGGTATTTGTTTCATTTTGGATGGGCGGACGGGGTTTAGTGCGTTTTTCACTAAAAATAAATCTAATCCGGAAATTGTAATTAAAAACTTTATTATTAGATCATTAAAAGTCATTTGAATTGTTTCAGTTAAAACAGGAAGAGATTTCTTCGACGGAGGACGTCGTCGCCTCTTCGAATGAACTGTGCTTATTGGCGCCCGTCCGCAAGCGGAAAGCCGCGTTTTTTGACGAAGAGGTGATCAGACTTTTTGTATTCCGGCCGATCGGTTTCCGTGATTTGTTGGTGGTGTACATGTTCGTTTTCATCAGCTTTGAACAGGGAATTTGAGCAAAACTCCTCCCCAGGACAAGACAATAAAACGAGTCGTGTAGTAAGTAGTAAATGTTCAAAAAATAGAGTTAGCTCGCGCGAAGCCCGCGACTGCGTTCAGCAGCAGTACGGTCATCTCCCGCAATTATCATTTTTGCTCATTTCTTTCATTCATTTTGGCAGGATGAATCGGACAGTGATAGTGCCGTTTCGAAGCCGACATGTTCCTCCTCTGACGCCGTGGGAATTGGCGAGCGTCGAATGTCCGCTCGCTCTGTTGGAGAGTCTTCGAATTCGACCGAAAGTCGACGGGTCGGAGGAGTTTTTTTGGACGTTTTTTTATTGACCGTTCTCTTTTAAGGCTTCGCGAAAAGAACATTTGCTGGCAGTGGCGAAGAATGTGGCCGCCGTCGAAGCATTTCGTGGCCAACGGAAAACATCGCTCGAGCTGTCGGAAGCGATCAATTCGGAGAGCAGCGGCAAATGTGATCGCGGTGAGACTGTTTAATCAGTTCAAATGGGCAAAAAGTGGTTTTGAATGATTTGAAGTTTATTAAAAATTGCATTGCTTCAATTGAAACCACTCGATGAGAGGAGTTGGAGGAAAATTTCAACCATTTGAACCAAATTAATCCATTTTTGTTGTTGCTGATTGGACAATAGACAATTCACAAAACGCCACTTTAATTCCAATTTGCAAATTTACACTTTTTTAACCCCCAATTAGAATGGTCGGTGTTACATAATCATAAACATTACATATTTTCTAATTGAATTGATGTTTTTGGTGAAAGAAGAGACGTTTTTTCTTATCATTTTTCTCTGTTGCTTTCTTTTTTATTCCCCAATTTTAGTTTCATGCGATAATAATGGCAGCGGTGGTGGTGGTGGTGGTGATCAGCTGCTGCTGTTTGGTGACGAGAAGTTGGCCGAACTTTACGCCTCCGCTTCCTGTAGCCCATATTTTTACAATGCCAAAGTGCCGTTGACGAACCCCCAAACGGTGGCCAAATTTGACGAAGAGGACCTCCAACTGCTCACATATATGCCGTTTCGTGACGAGTTTGAAAATGTTCGTCGAGCGTTCAGTTTTGTTCCGTTTAATATAATTAATAATAATAATATCCTTTTTTGTTGCTTTGCAGGAATACAAAAACGATGCCGAACAGCTGGTCAGCAGAATTGTTTTCCCGCGAGAAGGGGCTGATTTGGGCGAAGTGGACAGGTTCCTCGATGGTCAGTAGTTTAGTTCGAGTTGAAGTGAACATTCTTAACAGAAAACGCTTATTTTGCACAATTTTCCCCGATGCCCCCCCGGGGGGGGGGGGNGCTATAAGGCATGGGAGATTGGAAAAGCGACGCGCACACTCGGGTCCAATTCCTCATTCTTCAGCCTATCCGGGCTCCGATAACCCAGCAAAAAGTGTTGCGCCACCACCCATTATAATTCAAATTGAATTTTTGCCAGTTTTTCTGATCACTGATCAGTTTATTCAAAATGATCAGCAAAGACTCTTAAAATTTGTTTCTAGCTCCATGTAAAATTTCTTTCCATTGTCAGAGGTGATTTACGCCCGCTTCAATCGGTACAATCGGCTGATGCGAATCCGTGCAACGAAGAAGGCAATAATCCGTGAACACAATTTGATCAACGAGTACTTGAACATTGTAAAGGTACGGACTGACAATTTACTAAAAAAATGAATACAATTTTTAGACAAATATATGCGAAAAGGGGAAGTACGCCATTTTTGAAGGTGAATTGAAGCATTTTTTTGGGTTTAAAGCAATAATTGGCGTATATGTCCAGGTCGTTTCTTCACTTCAAAAGCCGCGGAAAATTCGTTTCGCGCTTTGTTCGCGCAGTTGAGACAAATTGGAGACAAAGTATTGGCCTCTAAATGCGTTTTGCACATTTGTTTATATTTTGTTAAAAAATCAAATTCAGGAGACGATTAATCAACTGGCAAAAAACTTTGGAGGTCTGAAGAGGATTATTTATTTAGTTTTTGATTGAAAATAAACCCCGATTTCACAAAGTGTGGGTCTCGTCGTCGGTCTTACTATATTTTTGTGCATTTAGAAATGGAAAATTTGGTTGAGCAAATTGACGAGTTGAAAGAATTGCAACGGGAGGGCGTCAGCAAACTCAGAGGTGAGGCGTGACGGACTCTGCTGTTGCCGGGTTTTGGTTAAAATGGCAATTTTAGGTCGTCTGAAAGTCGACTCGACGCCCTCCCAATGGTCGAAGAGGAGAAAGCTGAAGAAGTCGGAAAACATCGAGCAGAAGAAGTGAGTAGTTTTGTGCGGGCGATAACCCATCCCCTTTTATGGCCATCATCAAGCATCAGATTTCACACATTTTTTGAGAAAAGGGGTGGGGGATTGGACTGTGGCCTTTGGGTTTGATGAAATATTTGTCCCCATGTTTAGGGCCGGACTTCGTTGGAAACGGATAAAGCGGTGGACGAAGCGAAACCATTGTCAACAAAGCGGAGAAGGGGACGAGGATGAATGAAAAAGACGACAGCGCTGGAGGGGGAATTGGGGGTTGACAAGATGCATACATTTTTATACGGACTCTGGTGTCTCGGCGCCTGTACACATTTTCACATTTTACTTTCCCGAATAGCGTTTTGTTGATGAACTTTGGATTCTCTCTGTCTGCTCTGCCTCTTTTTTTTGAACTCGACCTTGAAGAATCAGCTAGGCCTGGGGTTTGGTTCAGACAGCTCGCCCAAATCCGGTTCAGAAAATTCGGAATGTCGGGATTTTCTGTGTTAAGCAAAAAAAAAACATTTGCCTTTATGAACAGCTGCGGCTTCTCTTTCCTGACAATGATGAATAATAGTTTAATTTGTTTTTGAATATGTTGTGACTGTGAACTGTGCGCGAGATCGCCCGAATGGGAGAAGAGAGTGGTGAGTAGGGAAAAGAAAATGTGAGAACAGTGTGAAAGGAAGATGAACTGCTCCAAAATGTGGCGGAAAGGACTGTGAAGAGATCAGCTGAGTGGTTAAAAAATAACAAATTGTTTTTGGTCGGCTGGTCGATCAGTTTCTTCCCCGAGACTGGTCGCCATTTTTGCGCGCGTCGCGTTTACTTCTCTCTGCCGTGTTGCCCAAATGTCACGTCGGCACAAAGTCGGGCTGTTCCGCTGGCACTGGGATGGCAATGTCCTCGTCGCTGTCCCCTTCGGCGTTCGTGTTCGCCTGCAGGTGGAAGTCAAGTTCAAGTCTGGTTTTGTCTTGGTTCAATTCCGATCCCCCGGGGGTACTGGCCCTTCCCGATCAACCCATTGATGTTGGCTTGGCCAAATTGGGGTATAATGCCAACCACCTGCATTACGGGCACACAGGCCAGTGCAATTGTTTCGGTGTGCTCCGCGTACGTTGAACACCTTTAGGGCTGTCTCTTATACACATCTAGATGTGTATAAGAGACAGGGACTTGGTAGCGTAAGGGCTCGCATTCGAACATCCGATTGCCGACCATCCGGATGGACGGGCGAGGACATGAACATTTGACTTCGGTGAATGTAGACGGAATTCTCTAAAAAGGCAGTTTTGAGTGTGTGCAACTACAAGAGGCGGAGTGGAACCAACATTTGGCTTGTAGTTGAGGACGTACTCGAACTGGCACAGCGCCCTTTCCCTGAGAGGAGTGCTGGCACTGATCACCTTTAAAAACAATTTTGGAAGGTCAATGTGATCGGTGGAAATATGCCCTCCCCCCGAGAGCCACCTTCATTTTGCGCGAGTTGCAGCTTGATGCTCCCGAGGTCACCTGTAGACCGTGCGACAGTTCCTGCGCCTTAAGGGACACGGGAGGGAATATTTTTTTTTGATTCGGAATTATTAGCAGATCCAAAAACTCCCCCGAAGGCAATTTGTGGTCTGACAATGCCAAATCAAAGCAAAAAAATAATGTCGCACCCGAAGTTTAAGCAGCGCCTGCTGATAGGAGGGCGAGATCGGCGAGTAGTGCGAGGAGTTCTTCCAATGGAGCCAATGAAGCAACGACGAGTGATGGTCCGTGTTGGCGTACCGGTGATAGCACTCTTCCCGTAGGGTCAGCAATTCCCCGTTGTACACCGAAGGGGATGATGGTGATGAACGCCTTTGGGGAACGCCACTGGAAGAGGGGAAGTAATTGAAGAATAGAAAAGAAAGGGAAGGGAGAAGGTGGAGCAGTACCTGCAGATGGACGGGTGAAAAGGGCACAACAGAAGCAGAAGGAAGAGCTGAAATTGGGGCGGCAAAATGAAGCCGCACGGACAACAGGCGGACGAATTTCTGCTGATGTTGGAGGAGGAGGAGGAGGCGGTGGAGGAGGGCGTCGAAGCGGAAGAACACGATGATGAAGAAGACGACGACGACGACAGAGTGGACGACGAAGATGTTGTGGTGCACGTGCTTCTCTCATGCCCTTCCAATGGCACTTCCGCTGTTGCCTTTGCCCCTCTGCCACCAAATGCTTTTGCCTCTCCGTGCGAATGCCGGCCGGCACTGTGCCGATCGGCTAATGCTGCTGCTGTTGCTGCTGTTTCTGCTGAACTCATTTTTGGCCGATGTTTGGATGTGAATTAGGGAGGGGAGCACCGGAATGCCTTCTCAGAGAGGGATTGGAGTTTTGGTGCCTTAAATAGAATCCATTCGTTACGCTAATACGCCCAAAGCAAAAAGGATTGGCTTTTTTGGGTGGGAGGGGATTTAATAATGAAGATGGGATGAAAGCGCCTAAGGGGAGAGGAGGAGGGGGAGGGGGGCACCGGTGGAGGACGGGAAGAGACCAACCAACCAACAGCCGAGCAGGATTCAACCGAAACCCTGCACCTTTTTGCGGCCATCCTGCTTGAGAAGGTCCAAAAATAGGTTGGTTACCCTCCCCACTTTTCTATTATTAGTTAGTTACTTTTTTCTTCCGTTTTTACACCCCCCTAAAATTTGCCGCCCCCTCCCTTTTGTTG
>MEIZ01000093.1:264887-296703 GCA_001723225.1 Globodera ellingtonae | reverse complement strand
GGTTAACTATTTAATATAATGATCTGGCGACTTTCAACGCAGATAAATACACTTGTAAATCTCTTTTATGTTTATTACGGTTTACACTGAGCTTTTTAAGACTTTTAAATTTTGCTTTATTAAATAGTTCCTAATCAATGATTTTTCATTTAACCAATAAAGAATTGTTTTCCCGTAACGTCTCGGAGCGGTAAATATGTAGATGAGCTGTCCTTAAATATTTAAACGAATTTTGTGAGATCTAACGTAACTAATTAACTAGTTTTTGTAAGATATTCTACTTTAACTTATTTTTCTGAGTTTTGCTTGTCTCATTAATTTTTAATATTATGCTTTAATTTTTTCTTCGTAACTTATCTTGCAATTATTTGAAACTGTTTTTTTAGGCGCTTAATCGATAATGATTTTTTTACCTATTTAATGGATTGTTTCATCGTGATTTTAAATTTCAAGTGAATTTTTCAATATATCTATTGAGCCACATCCTTCGCGCGACTCAACTTTTTTCGTCTAGGTTTGTAAATTTATTTTTAATTTCAATAAAAATATTTTTTTATAAACTCATTTTTCACGAGTTGCATCGGAACTTGAATAGAAAGTTATACTGAGTTTGTCATTAGCAATTACCTTAAGCTGGCTCAGATATCGCACTAAAGAGTGATAAAATAAAGCATTTAATGTTTAATTTTTAAATATAGGATCCTGGAGTTTGATTAATTATTCATTCAAGTTGTTTTAATAAATTAACTTTTAAGTAATTTAAGAATTATTTCAACAAACATTAATTTGCGGAACGAATAGAATATGCCATTTAAAAAAAAAATTAGTTTTGTTTTCATGTTATATCAATTATTTTGTATAAGTCTATTCTCGTTTTTAGTAGCGTTTTAAAAAAATTTTTTGAAAATCTTGTCGTGAAGAAGACATCTTTGCATATAGGACAACCGGGTTGTTCTTTCTTTGTAAATTTATTATTAACAACATTATTAGCGCTATTTGCTTTTGAAGGATACGTTAAAAAACAATTTTATATTAAAGTACTATTTTTATATTTATTTTAGCAATTATTTCCTTATTTTATAATATTTTGTACTCTTCTGTGTGGCTCCAGCAAAATTAGATTCGAAAAAGTTGACGGACGTTATGTTATTTTTGAGCACATTTTTGGTCGGTATGACTAGTGCACGGTAATGTAGTGGACGAATGTTCGGTGTCTTTGAACTTTAATACTTTTAAATTTTTTTATTAATAAAGAAGTAACTCCTTGATAGAGCAATCTTAATGCTTATTGTAGTTTATTATTAATTAATATATTCAATCAATTATTCTTAAAATTATTGTTGAATTATTAATTGTTTGCGCCTCATTTGACATTTTTATATTATGGTTAAATTACTATTTAATTGCATTAAAACAATTTGTTTTTATTTTGTTGACTGTTGGAAAAATTTATTTTTGTTCTTAAGGTATTTTTTAACCGGAACCCGGGCGGAATTGCGGCACCAACAAAATCTGCATGTCCGACGCTTGCATGCCCCGGGGGCAACAACGCGGAGTATTTGCCGCGTGGCGCAGCCGCATTTGACGATTTGTTAAATGGCTCTTTTTCTGGGAGAAACTAACTTTTTCTATTTGTTTTCTAGCCCAAAAAACTCTGAAGAATCCAATTCTGAACTCGGCTTTTTGAAATAAAGATGTTTTAGACCCTAAAATTAAAATGAAAAAAAGTGCGGGAACTTTTTACGCACCCTGTATATGAGGGACAGTCCGCTGGTGTGTGGCGTTATTAATTTTTTTAGCAATCGGTTATTAATTTTCTTAATATAGCTGGGACGGCCTCCCTTGGGTAATTAAACTTTTAAATGCTTGCAAAAATTACTTTTCCCATAACAATTATGTAACTGTCTCTTATACACATCTAGATGTGTATAAGAGACAGGTATATGAGGGACAGTCCGCTGGTGTGTGGCGTTATTAATTTTTTTAGCAATCGGTTATTAATTTTCTTAATATAGCTGGGACGGCCTCCCTTGGGTAATTAAACTTTTAAATGCTTGCAAAAATTACTTTTCCCATAACAATTATGTAAATATGTTTAATGTTGTCATTTTTTAATTATTTTGAGTAAAAAAATAAATTCATTTTATAATTATTTTTTGTTGTGCTTGCTTTAAAATCTAAGGTTTTAAATCTAGTAATTTCATAAAAGTTATTAGATATTTAAGATAATTTTTAATAAGTTCCTTCAGCATTGCTAGATTTTTATGTTTTATAATCTCAAATTATTTTTATTACAATCAGATTTTGCACCTTTAGCTTCTTAAAAGTTTTAGCTGAGATTCAATTGGGATGAGAGATGTTGAACAGCTCCAAGTGGAGGGGGGAGAACTGCTGATCTCGAGACACATTTGTTAACGGTTTTTGAGTAAATGAAAACTTTTTTCTTATGTAATTTTTTAAATTACAAAGTAATAATTGTTGTGTCCGAGGCAACAGTTTGTTGAATATTGATTTATTCAGCAGACAAATATATAAGAGGTCAAGGGAGGGCAAAATGGGTGCTGTGATAAATATGATAGGGCGAATGTGAATGACTGGGGAAGGGGGAAAGGGCACACATTATATGGGCAAGGGAAGGGACGAATTGTCCTACTGATCTTTGGCATTGTGAATGCCATCTTCAAACACGACAATAATTATGCTTACTTATTTGATTATAATATTAAAGACAGTAAATACTTTTTAAGTGACTATATAAATTTTTTGCATTATAATATTTATTTAGGTCAGTCGTTATAATTTAATTTAATTTTTATAAACCACGAATTGAAAATGATCAATTATATTTACATTTTCGTCCGTCACCTATCAAGTTTTTTATTAATAGGTCATATGCTGGTGCATTTTTATTTAATTATTTTTATTTTAAGCTTATGGGTTATAAGGTCTTTTTTAATAAACAACTATTTTAATTAATGAATTCACATTTCTTAATTATTTATTTATTGAATATGGTTAAAATTTGCGTTTCTTTCTCTTTACTTAAACAACAAATACACGATCCAAACTCCTCTAGGTACGAGAAAAATAAAAAAAGTTAGCATTGAAGCTAACTTTAAAACATATCTAATTTTACCATATTATTTTTTATACAATTTTTTTAACGTATGTTTTGAAAAAAATTTGCTCCTTTACCTTACCAGACCGCTGAACCGTTCGCACACAGCGAATTCCGCTCTGGCGCAGAACCTCCGGCTCGATCAAAACGGACACCCTCCGCAAATACTCCGGGAACTCCCGCATAAAAAAGGTTGTCGCCAAACTTTTATTTCTAAATCTGTTCAATTTTAACATCTTCCTTTGTTCGGCAATTAAGTCAATTTAGGTTTAATAGCTGTCAACGCTTAATTTGTAATGTTTTGTTTAAACAAAACCTTAGCGAATGAAATTTTTTGGAAACTTGGCAGTTCTCGCAATCTTTTCTTTTGTTAAAAAATTGTTAGACTTTACCAAATTCGATTAAAATAATATCATAATGCAAAAGTTATTTAAAGTATTTCACATAAAAATTTTATTGTTGGATTATAAAGTTTAAAAGTATTTATATTAAACAATGAAATTATTTATATGAAAGTATGTAAGGCTTATGTTGATTTTTGCGTTTTTAATTATAAAGTATAAAAAATATTTTGTATGCATTAAATTCTTAATTAAATTAGCTTAATAAAAATTTAAATTTTTTATCAACCTTTCTTTGTGTTACTTTGGTCGTTGACTGTTTTGATAATTGATTACAAATATAATTAGCGTCGTATTTGTTGTCAGATTTTTTGATTTTTATCAATATATTTATTAAAATAAGTTTTTGTAGAAGTTATAATAGATTTGTTCTAAAATAAATATTAGTGTAATTCTCAACCTGTCGAATCGGGTAAAGTTTCTTCAAAATAAGTTTAAAAACAGTGTTTGAACACAACATAGAAAAATTATCAAAAAAAACTTTATAATTTAATCAAATTTATACCTTAATGATTTTTGCTAGTGAATTGATATTGCATTTTAAATGGTGTCATGGTATAGTATAAGTAAATTTATTTATATTCGCCAATTCAAGAAATATTAAACACAAGAGTTTTCTTGGACTTATAAAAAATTAAATTTCTCAAAATTTTAAAATTTAAAATTGCGGATTGCCGAAAATGCTGCTTGTAAGCCATTTTTATGAGTTCACTTCCCATTGCATAATAGCACACATTAATTATCGATTTTTTCAACCAAAAGAAAACGGGAGAGAGTGGAATTTGTTCATGTGAATTAATTTTTAATATGTTTTGATATTATTTTTAGGGAGAGTAGCGGAGGAGGAGGAGGTGAATCGCCTTACCGAGCGATGGCCGAGTTTGGAGGTAGGCGGCTCTCGCTCATTGAGCGTGGGAAAGCGGCACCTCGACTCGGCGATGATCTTCCAAGGTTTCATTTTTTGGGACACCCAATTTTAGTCAAAAATTACTGCCTAATTTGGGCATTTCATTTAATTTTTTAGGAGTAAATTATATTATAATTTATTGATTATTTTTTATTATGTTGATCAAGTTAGTTTTTTATAGTGAATAAGTCATTTAAAGCGCAAACCGTATAAAATAACAATTATTTAATAGTTTGTTTGTAAAATAAATTTTGCATTTTGCTTTAATGAATTTATTAATATGTATATTTCAAGATTGTTACCGCGAAAGTGATAAGACTATTAAAAATGATGTATGTTTTAAGGCTCACTTTAAGCTTTCTATATAGAACAACAATGATTTTATTTTTGCATTTGGTATAATGTTTTATTTATTATCCATCAATTTTGTTATTATAATTTTCCCATGAATTTTCTTGAATTTATTTTGGAAAAGCGAATTCTAAATCTTATTCCAGCTTACAGTACTAGTTATATTTATTATTTTGAGTTTTATTTTTAATTTATTCTTAATTCCTAATGGTGTATTTTAATTTGATAATTTTAAACAGTGCTAAAAATAGGCCCTCAATAACTGCTGGTAGTAGTCTGTTTCTTACCATGCATAATTTGTACAATATAAAATCAACTTAAAATAAATTAATACTCATTTTTTAATAATAAATTGATTCAAATTTTGGCATCAGCATGCATTGCAGTAGTGCACCGTGAATATTCGAACGATGATTTGCTTTAACAAAGTTTCAAAGATTTGACAATTGGCAAAAAACGGCGAAGTTTCCCAAAATAATTGTTCCCGGTTGTTTGTTCTTATATTTATCAAGCATAAAAGTTTTTATTAACGGTGTTTAATGGCTTTAATATTGAAATTATTCATTTATATTCAATCAGTTACAAAAAATAACTAATATAATTTTGTTATTGTTAATTAGTTAGAATGATAAAGATTGTTTCATACCATTTTAGTTTATTTTTTCTTTTCTTAGTAAAATTTCCACATTCACTGGAATTTGACGCTTCGAATTGTAGGTCTTCCTTTTAATCTCTGCAACGACAATATCATGTTTTGATATTTATATTCAAGTTTAAAGTTTTGAATAATTTTTGAATTTTAATTTTTAATTATATAAAGCATTTGATTGTTGTCTTTAAATTATTAATTGGCTTACATTTTCATATTTTAAAGGGCTTTTTACTCTTAATCTTGTTTATTTCTGAGTCACGTCGTTAAAACGATTTTTTTAGATTTACTTTTTACGATGCTGCTTTGTCGAATAATGCTTCCCTTTGCTATTAATATAATTCAAACATTTCAAAACAAAACGTTTTTAAATATTGTATAATAATCTTGTTTCATTTTTTAAATATTAGTTGGATTTTTTTAATTGTAAAACAAACCAACGTTGTTTCCGTTGCTTTTTTATGATTTTTGCGATCGAAAAGTCGTTATACTTAGGTCACCTGATAATATTCTCAATCTTATTTTTATTTTTGGGATTGTATACAACATTTTTTTTAAGATATTTTTTGATTCTTATGTTATATAAAATTAGTTATTTTTGTGTTGTTTATTTTATTTTTATTCAATGTTGACAGATCAGCAACTAATTTTGAACGATTTTTAACAGAAAACTGTTTTTATAAATTTTATTGGGAGTTTTCATTCGTTATTTATTTTTTGAACTAATATTATTACATACTCGATTTTTTTTATTGTTTTCTCGTTTCGTTAATTAAAATTTTTCTTGTTTTTCTTTTCGTTAAAAAGGTATTGTTGCCAACATCTGATTGTGAATTGATATTTGCAAGTTTTTTAAATGGTATCATAGTATAAGTAGTTCAATAGATATTTATAATTCCGTTTGTGATTTTTTTAAATGAATTGATAAACTTTTTATTTCCTGTTTAGTTTATACATAATATTTTTTCAAAAATATAATGGTCAACTCGGAGTGAACTTTTTTGTATCATTTATCTTTTAGATTTCAAATATTATAATATTAATTTCTATTATACTAGCTATTATATGTCGGTTAAGTATCATTATATTTATTTAGTTACACCTACATTTTTGATTGATCTTTCCACGTTATGTTAGCAAAATTATGAATTTTTTATACAAAATTGTTTGTTTTTGAAGTTACACAAATTTAACATGGTGCTGGACTGCAGATCGCAAGGCGGTTTTTCTTGTGCAAGGGTTTTCTTGTTTTTTTGTATCTTAAATTTTGTATTTTCTTATCTTTGCGCCTTTTGCTCATTTTAATTAACAAGAAATTAAAATATTCGTTGCGGTTTTTGCGGTAATAGATAATTCAATCATGGCTAAATGAAATTTAGAAACCATTGGAGAATTTGACATTCTCTCTGCCATAGATATTTTCTTAAAGGAGTTGACTGACACAATGCGCTTAATTTATATTTATATTTTTATTTGTTTCAATATAAATTGTTTGGGTTTTCACTAAGTTTTATAAATGAAATCTGTAGCAATTAGAAGGTGGCTTAAAAATAACTCAAACCAAATTTCGTGTTTATTTATTGCCAACTTCTGATTGTAATATTTGTTATCTAAACTCATAATTTTTTTTTGAGTAAATTAAACAGAGGGTTACTTTTAGATTCTCCATTATTAATTATTGTTTATTTTTATTTACTTATTATTTATTAAAACACAGAGCTTTCATTACTTCGCTTTAATTAGAAAATAAAATATTTTTTACAAAAAACACTCTAATAATCTTATCTTTGTTTTCTTTTTTAAACATAGAAAATATACACTTGTTTATCATTCTAATTTTTATAAATATTATTAACTTTTAGTTTAGACTTTCTTCATTTAACAACTACAATGTTTAAACACTACATAATTATAAGAGAAACTATATCAATCAAATTTATACTTTAATGTTTTTTGGTGTGAATTGATATTTGCAAGTTATTTAAATGGTGTCATAGTATAAGTAGTTCAATAGGTATTTAAATTCCGTTTTATATCATATCTGTAATTTATATCTACTTAAAAACTAGCTAATCCTTGTTTTATTAATATTTTTAGTCAGTATATTTAATTTTTTTAAACTATTAATGCTTATAAAATTCGTTTTGAAAATTGTTTAATTCGTTCCCGTGCAAATACTATTTGAATTATCTCGCGTTTTTTTCAAAATTGGACACATTTGTACTAAACAAAAATGCTTTTTGTAAATGTCGTTATAACATTCTGAATCGTAACCWWYAAATTTATAATTATCCCATGTCTAAATTAAGGCAAATTAAAMCATAAAAATTGAATTGCAAATTAGATTCAATGAATGCTTCTAATCATCATTGATTTATTGGTGTTTTTGTTACATTAGTTTTTATTTTTTATTTTTTGTCCCATTAAAAAACAATTTATTTATTGACTTACATTTACTTATTTTTAAAGCGCTTTTTTGTACTTAATCTTGATTATAGAGATCACTTCGTTAAAACGATTTTTTTATATTTACTTTTTACGATGCTCCTTTGCTGATCATTATTGTAGCGTGCAAAACGGACAAAGAATCCTCGTCGTCATTGATGATCTTTGCGCATCCGCTCGGACACCCTGCGAGGATGTCGATTAATGCTTCCCTTTGACATTAAGCTTTTTTAAATATTGTATTAGTAATCTTGTTTTATTTTTTAAATATTAGTTGGTATTGATTGTTAATTTTTAAATAATCAAAATTGGTCTTAATCATTATTGAGCTAGAGATGAAGGTTTTTATTATTATTAGATTTTTTGAACTATTAATGACATTACTCAAACCTTTCCATGATTCCGTCCGCAATTTAAGTTTATTGTATATTTATAAAAATCAATTACTTTTTACTTAATAAATTAGACTAATATCCTATTTTTTAAATTGTAAAACAAACCAATGTTGTTTCCGTTGCTTTGTTATGATTTTTGCGATCGCAAAAGTCGTTATATTTAGGTCAAATGATAATATTCTCAATCTTATTTTTATTTTCGCGATTGTATACAACATTTTTTCTAGATATTGTTAGATTTTCAATTCTTATATAAAATTAGTTATTTTTGTGTCGTTTATTTTCACATCACGTCAATTGCGGGAGAGGTTAATGTGAGCCGATAGCACAAGTTTTCGTATTACAGAAAAATTTACGTTTATTAACATTTATATTTTTGTCGCAATTTTTATTGACATTCAGAAGTCTCTCTTAAATCGCTCACGATTGGCGAGGTTCTCATTAATTTCCCAACATTTAGAAAAAAATTTAAATACATTTAAATTAAAGTCTATGTTTATTTTTTGTGTAAATGAACGGATGCAGGTTGCTTTATTTAAAATTAATTCTCACTTAACTTTTAAAGTAATTATAAAATTATTGAATTTAAATATTTTACAACCACCATTTGTTCCTCTATCCTCATAAGCGTAACTTCTGATAGAAGGTCCAACTAATAAAATTTTGAATTGCAACAAACAAAAATATTCAAAATTATTTTATAAATAATAAATATTTTGTTTATTTAGTTGAATTTGATTTGTTTACATATTGCATATAATTTCGCTTTTTTGGTTTAGTTTTCGCGAGGTCGCAACATTTTTTGTTTTATAGTGAAATATAATAAAATTTTATAGCAACAAGATTGAATTTGTTTTGTTAATTAATAAAATCGATGATTTTTTTGTTAAATGTTTTTCGAATGAATCGGTCAACAATTTGGTTAAAAGACAGTGAGACTCTTTAAGTGACTTTCAATTTTTACATAGGGTTTGCATTAAAATATTTATTTAGGTCAGTCGTTATAATTAATTTAATTTTTATTTAATTTTTAAAGTTGCCATCCTCAGATTCAGAGTTCGACCCCACTGGCTTAATTCATCTTTCATTGTATTTTTGTTTAAAATTCCCTGCTTTAGTTTATAAATAATATTTTTTCAAAAATCTAATGGTCAACTCGGAGCAAACTTTTTTGTATCATTGTATCTTTTAGATTTCAAATCTTTATAATATTAATTTCTATTATACTAGTTATTATATGTCGGTTTAATTATTCATTATATTTATTTAGTTACATCTAGATTTTTGATTGTTCTTTTCACGTGTATGTTAGCAAAATTATGAATTTTTTTAATACAAATTGTAATAACCTTGTTTTTGAGATAAAACAAATTTAACATGGTGCTGGCTGCAGTTCGCAAAGCATTTTTTCCTCATGATCTTAAAACTAAAGGTTTGATCTAAGTTCTGAATACTTTCTTTACTATCAATGAGTAATTGTTTAGTCAAAAAATATCATTTTTAATCAAAATGAATTGTTTCATACGTCTTAAAAATCACTGTTATAATAAATTGCCGAATTTATTTTACATAACATTTTATTCGATCTTATGTATTAAAATTTCATTCTAATATCAACCAATTTGGTTATTTCAATTATGTAAATTATTATTGTTTATGAATCTTTTAATCAAATAGTTGATGAATTCATTTTATTAATTTTCTAATCTATTGGTTTTGCGTATCATTTTATTTATATTAAAAAAAATAAATTCTGCAATCAAAGAAAAAATTACGATAAAATCCTTTTATTAGAATGTTTAAATTTCTCGCCTTTTAATAACGATTTATTTTTATTTGGTATTTTAAAAATATTAAAATTTCAACGCGGCAAGCACTCTTTCCAACAATGGCGACTTTAGTAGCAGGGATGGGCAAAATTTCGGATTTCGGGTTTCGGAATTTCGGAAATTTCGGGTTTTTTGGCCGTTTCGGATTTCGGATTTCGGAATTTGAGCAAAATTTCGGATTTTACACCCCTAAGAATGGGATTTTTGAGGAATCGAGTAGTTTGGTGTTGATATAGTGGTGAGTGGTAGGGACAGTTGAACTTTGGGTGTGGGTTCGGGTCCCCGACTGTGTTAATGACTTTTTCCGACTTTCTCTGAACATTACGATGGTGTAAACATTTTTTTAAATTTCACATCTTTTTAAAAATATTTTAGATGACAATTCACAAGTTTTAATTTCATTTTTTGGCCAATTTCTTAACAAGATTAGTTAAAATCTTCAAAAAATTTTCCCGCGGCGCCTATTTTGATGATTTCTTAACAAAATTGAGTTAAAAATTCAAAATTTTCTCGGGGCCCCTATTGGCACCGCCGACTTCCTCCCCCCCCCCCTCTAAAAGCTTAAAATAGACTTAGAAGACAGGGCTCTCAGAATGCCCTATTTTTATGGCAAATGCCATAATTTTGGAAATTTGCCATATTTTTTGCCATATTTCCACACTTGCCATAATTTTGCCATATTTTAGAACCTTGTGAAAAATCTCATTTTTAAGGGAAAAATGAGAATTCACGAAAATAGTGCTCTTTGATTCGTACATTTTGAAGTTTTTGGTTGCAAATCTCTTAACAAATAAGAGTCAAAAATTCAAAATTTTCTCGGCGGCGCCTATCGGCACCGCCGACCCTCCCCAGAAGTGAAGCAAATTTCTCAAAAAAAAACAAATTGTTTTTTTTTGAAAATCCTTTAAGAAAAGTGCCATAAAAATGCCATATTTTTRGAGCCGGTTGCCATATTTTCTCGAAGGTGATCTGAGAGCCCTGATAGAAGACCGCTGAAAAAAGACATCCTTTAAAATTTTTAAAGTGAATACTGTATTTCAAAAAAATGGCTTTGTCAACTTAAGGGGCTATAACTTGCTTAAAGTTAAGAGCGACTCAAAATTTTTGCAGCTTCGCATGCAAAAATTTCCCTTGAAAAAATTTCGGATTTCGGGTTTCGGAATTTCGGAAATTTCGGGATTTTTGGGGTTTCGGAATTTCGGATTTCGGCTTTTATTTTCGATTTCGGAATTTCGGATTTCGGGTTTCGGATTTTATTTTCCGATTTTGCCCATCCCTGTTTAGTAGGTATCGTATTTTATATTTATTTTTGTAATATTATATTTAATGATAGTTCTCTTCCGAACAGGAATAGCGGTCCATCATGCACTTGGATCCAATATTGTGGATTTCTGGCAAAATTTGCTGAAATAAGAACATAATTTTGATATAAGAACTTTGTTTTTCTCATCAACTTAAAAAATAAGATTTGTTAAAGAATCAGTGATTAATTTAAAATTTTAATCAATTTTCGTCTCTTGCTTTGAGATTTGATATTTATATTAAAAAATCTTTATTATCGTTTAATTAAATTAAAAATTCAATAGAATTCATCATCATATTGATTCTAAATTTAATAACTTATTAAAGCAGATTTTCTTTAATTAGAACAATTGTTTTTACGCCAAAGTTTTGACGAATCGGCGGCGTTAAATTGTTTACATTTATTTTTATCTCTTAACATTGGGTTTCAAGTAAATAAATATTTAGTTTATCTTGTTTCTAGTGTTTGATAATCTTTGTGATTTGAATCTGGTATATTCTATAATTATTTATTTTAAAAAGTAATTTATTAATTAAGCGTGAATTTTCACTCATTAGTGGCACATCAAAAGGTGGTTTATTATTGTTTTTGTTTAATATTATAAATGTTTTTACCTGTAAAAATTTATTTATGATCAATAACCAGAATAGGTAAGTCATTTTTTAAAGATTTTTTGAAAATTTTACTTAATGTTTCTTATATTTATTTACATTTTCAGGTTATGAATACAATTAAAGAAGTTGAACATGAACATTTTCCATGTTATTTAATTCGATAATTTTAATTAATTTATTTAACAATCTATTAGTAGAGCATTTTTGGGTGAAAAATATTTTGATCTTAAGGTTGGATAATTTCAAAATATATAATTTTAGACAATTATTTTAGTAACGACACTTTCATTTTTAATTAGCATAACGTTTTTTAATTAAACATCTTTAAAATAAACTAATAATATAAAGTAAATTTAAGATTTTAATGTAATTTAAACTAAAATAGGATGCACTTTTTGGCTGAAAATTTATATTTAAATCATTTGGAATTAACATTTTTATTGTTAATGAGAGGAGCCCTTGAATAAAATTAAATAACACCTCGTTTTTGTTTCGCTTCGATCGTTGCATAAATTGTTTATTTATTTTTTGTTTTAAACCGAGGTAGAGTCGTTTTCAGTCATGGTTTGTTCCATCTCGCGTCTGTCGTGTAGTTAAAAAATTATGGTTTAATTGTTTTTCTTTATACTTTTATGCTTTGTTAATTATTTAAAAAGTAATTACTTAAATACTAATGGTTTATATTTTATTTTTTTTATTAAAAGATTTTACTGATCAGTGTAACACCACTGATTTTCCTCACTTTTTCAAATCCGTTTAGAGTACTTTATAAAGCCATTCAAAAAAGAAATACCAACCATTCCATTGTATTTAGTTCTCTTTGGCACTCAATGTTGTTATTATTTTATGATCTAAATTTTGAAGATTGTTTGGCAATATAATAACTTAATTTTGTATGTATTTTATTATTATTTTCCCCTGGGACTGTAATTAAAGAATGATGCGGTCTACAAGGAGGATATCGTCGAAGTTCACTCATTGATTTCTATTTTATATTGTTTAATTTTCTTGCTAAAACAAATTCCTTTAAAATTTTTGATTCAATTTTTTTTTATATGACTTTTACCAGCAAATTTTGCTTGCTTTTCATATTCTTATATTAGTAATGCCACCGGTTCCAAATCAGGTTCGTTCATAATATTACATTTTTAATATTATTATGTTTTTAATACTTTAATAAAGGCAATATTTTACCAACTAATTTAGTAATTAAATTTATTTTGCTAAATTCTCGATTTCTTTTCTCTTCTTGTTCGAGTTTTGAATCTATAATTTCAATTTATTGTTGAGTAATATTGATTTATTAAACTCATTATTTATATGTTTTGATTCTTGATTTCTTTTCTCTTCTTGTTCGAGTTTTNATAATTTCAATTTATTGTTGAGTAATATTGATTTATTAAACTCATTATTTATATGTTTTGATTCTTGATTTCTTTTCTCTTCTTGTTCGAGTTTTAAATCTATAATTTCAATTTATGTTGAGTAATATTGATTTATTAAACTCATTATTTTTTTTTCTCGTCATCCGCCTACTTATTCATGCAACCGGTTCCAAATCGGGTTCGTCCATAAAGACGACTATTTATAATAATTAAAAGCATCGATAACTATTTTTCTGTTTTTTTATTTGTCACCTTTAATATTGATATGTTTTTAATACTTTAAAAAAGACAATATCTTTACCAACAAAAAAACGCAATAAAATTTCTAACAATTAATTTTCATATAAAAACATCATTTTTATAAATAAGCATTATACTATCTTTTTTTTTTTTGCTTTTATTTGGGTTTTTTGATTTTTACCAGCTGTTTTATTTTTAAATTTACAATTCAAAACATTTTTTTAATTATTTAGAATAAATTTAGTTTTGTTTTATTAAATCTATAAATTCATTATTAAATATCCTGTAACTAATTCTCTATCTTTTATCCAAAATCCTTCTAAACATAAAGTAACATAAACGAGTTGTATTATTTATATTAATTAAAATATAAAAGGTTGTTACTTCTCAATTAAGTTTTACTGCATTCTAGATCAATACAATTTTTTATAAGTTATGGAATTAAGCATTTTACAATAATAGTTCTGAATTTTGTTATTTTTATCGTGTTAGTTGTATATCATTTCATGCTCTTTCAGTTTGTCGATGAACAGCCGAGTGACAATGTCAGGCCGTCTCATGTTTATCATAAAGATTTTATTATTTTAATTTCAAGACAATGAGGCCGCCAGAGTCGAACTGGTGGAGAGTCGTTTGTGAATAAAAATTAAATGTTTGATATATTTAATGTAGAGTTGCTCATATACCTTCGGGGATATTTTAAATTTTGAAATATTACATTTGTAATCTTAAAGTCTTCTTTTTTTTATTTAATTTTCTATAATCGACGGCCGTTTTAATATTATTTGTTTTTCCTCTAATTTCCTTCCTAGTTAGCATTAGTTCATCTTACATTAATCAAGTGTAAAAATTTTAATATTTTTTTGTAGTATTAACGCAATATTTTTTATTTTGTGCCCACTCATTGCAATCTTATAAAATAATTTTTAATTTTATCCGATAAACAATCATATCTTTTTTATTGCAGCCAATGCCGCAGTAATGCAATTTCCTTCCGTTCATAACTCTCTTAACTCAAATTTTCATAATATATCCAATTAATAAATTTGTTAAGTTTGACACCCGTTTTTAAGTTTTTGATTGATAAAAAAACTGGCTTTGACTGATATATTAGACAATTTAATTTTGGGCATACAATGAATTATTGTCATGTTTATTGGTAAATATTGCTTATAATAACACATGCATAAAATATTTGGGCTTATTTTTTTAGCACTAATTTTGTATTATTTAACATATCAAGGCTTGCGTTCATTTGACTTTTCACAGTTCTTAATTAATTTTGTTAAAAATAATTTTTTTTTAACTATTGACTCATTATAAAAAAATTTTTGTTTTAAATAAATCATGTTTTCAAAAAACTTTTTTTAATTATGAATTTTTATTTCTTGAATGTACTATGATATTTTTTAAAAATTAATCAATCCAATTAAATGTTTAATTAACTCTATTTAATATTTAAGTATTTTGTTTCTTTATCATTACATCTAAAGCTTAGCAGCCGCCCTCCCACAAAGAAATGATGAAATTTGCCTATCAATTAGTTGTAAGTAAAAGTAAAATTTTCCGGCAAGTGTGTTAAAATTGTTGAAAGTTAATAGATTGATACCAACAATTAACTAGCAAATGTTTGATTAAATTTTTAAGAATTTTTTAGTTAAATTGAATTTACAAATTATTTTGTAAATTTAAAAAAAAGATTGTTATAAGTATCATCATCGAATTTTTATCATTTTATTACTTTTTAAAGGTTTTATTTAAAGGAATATATCAAACAAATTCGTTAAACATATAAAAATTTAAAAGATATTTTTGCATAAATAATCTTGATATTTTGCAGCCATTGTTATGAGCATCACAATTCACAAGATTTTAGTACTTCAATTTTTTAATTTTTGGGTTTTGATGAAATGAATTTTATTTTGCGTTTTATGGTTAACTATTCAATATAATTATCTGGCAATTTTCAAAGCGGTTAAATACACTTATAAATTTCTTTTATGTTTATTACGGCACACACTGAGCTTTTTAAGAATTCTTTCTTTTCGCCCCCGAAATGTGTCTTTTTTTGAACAAATGATGCTATAAGTAAACATTTTTTTATTTTTAACGACCACCATTTTGCTATGTATGCTTTTCCGTCGTTAGATATTATACAATGTAATTAAAAAATTAATTATAATAAMATTTTTTAAATTTTTTTTCTGTTGTATTCATTTTCAATTTAGACTTAAATCACACTTCGCCGCATTTTGCACCATAATAGTTTGTTATATTTTGCTTATACAGAACAGGCTTATTTGTTAGTGTCATTTATTGGTAAGCATTGATGAGTTATTAACCTATAAATTTAGAAAAATATTTGAGTTTAAAATTTTTGTTTAACTTACACAAAATTTTCTTTTTTAAAAAATATCATTGTAGTTGAATATGCACGGCTTATGGCGTGTGTTTTATAAATCTGTAAATCTAATAAATTAATTAAAACATTTTTGAATCCTGTCGTTATTTTAGGCTTATGTTATTTCGTGACTCTGACGCGCCATCTCCATCGTGTTCTCCGCGTCCCGCTTTGCTTAGTTTGCGTTTTTGCAAAGTGCCAGCTTTTTAATTGCAAGTTTATGGTTTAAAATTTGATAGGATCATTACGTTTGATAGTTAAGATTTATTGAATAATGAAATTTATTAAGTTAAATCATTGTCAACAAATCTTTCAATCATTCTGAACTTAATTTGACTAGATAAAATAACATCCAAAAATTCAAATTAAATTCGCTTTCAAAATTTATAAAAAAAGTTATTGTAATTTATATACACATTTTAATCGCAATTAATTATGGTTGATTATTGATATTTTATTGCATTAAAAACCAATGATGTTGGCTTTATAACTGTTGATCGCAGAGTCGCTCTCTGGCAAAGTAAGACCAAATTTGGTAATTGTAGTGTTCTTCTCGATTTTTGTGTTTGTTGTCCTTTGTGATGTCGAAATATTGCAAAAATGTTTATTTGTTTATATCTATTTTAATTATTATAATTTGTTTGTGAGTTTATTATTGGTTTTATATAATTGTTCACGATGCCTCTCCACGGTGTCATACTTGGATATTGCATAATGTGTTGCATGCTTTTTTCCAAATATTCTTATTTAAGTTTACAAAAATCCTTGTAATTTCTGAATTTAATCCAAAAGAAAGTTTTAAAATTAAGATTATGATTGATTTTTTCCCTCTTTTTAACAGTAACCTATTATTGTTTTAGTTTAATTGGAGAAATGTTTAAAAAAACTCTTTTAAATTTGATGGTGTTATTATTCATATTTAATGGATTCCGTTTCTTATTAATTATTGTATTTTCAACCGATTTCTATTAAACAGCTATTAGGTTTTTTGTAATGAATGCTCTGTTTACTTTCAGTCGAATATTCAGAAATCATTATTTAATCATTTTATTTTAACTCTAAAACTAAAATCGTAGTTTATATATTACCGTATAAGCTAAGTTCAGTCAGCATTGTAAAATATTTCCTACGATATAGTAGAATCACAAAAACGATTACTCATCCCGCGGATGGATCTGCACCAGAACTATATATAAAAAAATTAATCAATCTTCTAAGTTAACGCATAATTATTAGTTAAACATTAAATTAAACAAAAGTTACAAAAATAGAATAAATTAACAAAAAAAAACTTCGAACACCTATCATTTTTACCAGCTTTCTGCTTGTTCCTTGAACAAGTGCAATGACTTAAAATAACATCCGCAGATTGCAATTTTCGAAAGTTTTATTTTTTATGAATTTGGTTTAAAAACTTTATATTTCTTGAATCCTAAACAATTATTGTTTCATCRTGATTTTAAATTTCWAATGCATGTCTATTGAAGATGCCACATCCCTTCGCGCGACTYAACTTTTATTTCGTCTAGGCTTGTAAATTTATTTTTAATTTCAATAATAATATTTTTTATAAACTCATAATTTTTTACGGTTGCAACGGAATTCTTGAATAGAAACTAATACTAAGTTTGGTCATTTTATCAATTACCTTAAATTTGCACAAATATCGCACTAATGAATGATAAAATAAGCATTTAATGTTTAATTTAAACATCCAAATATAAGATCCTCGAGTTTTGATTAATTATTCATTCAAGTTGTTTTAATACATTAACTTTTTTATATTGAAGTAATTTAAAAATTTTTCAACAAACATTACATTGCGAACCGAATAGGTAGAACCATTTTAAAAAAATTAGGTTTGTTTTCATGTTATATAAGCATTATTTTGTATAAGTCTATTCTCGTTTTAGTAGCGTTTTAAATTTTTTTTTTGTAAATCTTGTCGTGAAGAAGACATCTTTGCATATRGGACAACCGGGTTGTTCTTTCTTTGTAAATTTATTATTAACAACATTATTAGCGCTATTTGCTTTTGAAGGATACGTTAAAAAACAATTTTATATTAAAGTACTATTTTTATATTTATTTTAGCAATTATTTCCTTATTTTATAATATTTTGTACTCTTCTATGTTGGCTCCAGCAAAATTACATTCGAAATAGATGACGAACGTTATGTTATTTTTGAGCACATTTTTGCTCGGTATGACTAGTGCACGATAATGTAGTGGACGAATGTTCGGTGTCTTTAAACTTTAATATTTTTAAATTTTTTTTATTAATAAAGAAGTAGCTCCTCGATAGAGCAATCTTAATGCTTATTGTAGATTATTATTATTCTTAAAATTTTTATTGAATTATTAATTGTTTGCGCCTCATTTGACATTTTTATATTATGGTTAAATTACTATTTAATTGCATTAAAACAATTTGATTTTTTGACTGTTTGGAAAAAGTTTATTTTTAGTTCTTTAGGTATTCCAATTTATTAAAAGCCATTTGGTGTTTAAACTTTTTTTAACATTGCATATTCGCTAATTTATTAGGGGTTGTTGATGGCCTTGCTGTTTAATTTGCCTCCTGTACTTCATTAGATGACCCGCTGCTACCCATTGGCAACAGCAATAAGTTTTGATTTTGTTTTTTTTTATTGCCAACATAATCAAAAATTTCTCATAGTTTTGTAATGTTTAAGGTGTTTTAAATTTTGAAAGGGGTCATAATAATATGTTGTTCTTACGGTAAAAATATTATGCTCTGGGCTTGCAGATTAGGCGAATTTTTTCCGTTCGTCAGGCTATATCAAATATCGTGTGTATTAATCAGTTGGGCCTAAATTAAAATCTAATGCAAGCAATTTACGAGCTTCTTTTCCCGAGTTTTTTTAATTCATATTAATTTGTAATTATTTTATATTTGTTTTTTGGAGAAATTTTCCAATTAATTGTTTGGCTAATTTTTATTTTGTTGAAAAATTTGTTTAGCCACTCCTTTTACTTGCTGAGCGCCTCTCCCCCTTTCCATTTGTCGGCGCCCGTGTTCAGTTCCTTTTGTCGGCCGATGACTCATTTTGTTGAACAATTGTGTTGCAATATTCTTAAAAAATAATACACCTTAATTTTGAACATTCAAAAATTTGGGCGACAAACCCGACTATTACCCATTTTTCCCCCTTTTACAGTCAAAAATTGATAGATATGCTTACAGATTTCCTTTATATAAAACGGAAGAAAAAAGTTCCATGGAAAACAACAAAAAATTTTTTATCTAAATTCAAGACACAACAGAAAATTATTAATATGGGCACAAATTATATGCATAAATAATTTCTAAATATGGACATAAAATATGGATGACAAATTGTAAAATATGGGGAAAATTGCAAAATACGGACGAAATATGGATAAAAAAAATATCACATATAGCAAAAAAAGGGCATGATTTTCAAATAGAACTTATAAGAACAATAAAATTTTTATATGCAAATTAAAGTCATTTCAGAGCAACTTTTAAAATAAGTAGAATTTTAAGCATTTTCATTTTTTTGGTGGTAGAATTTGTGTTGCAAAAATGTCAATTTTTAGGGGTCAAAAGCGCAAAAAATAACAACGAATAGGCAAGTTAATAAATCGAATTCATGCTTTTTAATAATTCCGATGCCAAAAGTGATTTTCAAAAATTATTCGAATTCGGGTTAAGGTTCGAAATTGATCGAAATGGTGGTAAGATTCGGACTCTACGCCCTTGAATACTCATAGAAAAGTCTTTTTTCGACTCAAATAATGGATAAAAATCGCAAAATATGGAAAACAAGCTAAAAACATCATTTATGGCTCGTATAAAAATAGAGAATGGGTAAACAAACTTAGACAGAGGGGAAAACAGATATATGAGAAATATCTATTTCTCTCCATTCATACAAACAATGAAATCAATAAATGTAAAACGGGCGGATCAGTTCAGTGCCGTCCACTTCAGTGCTAGCAAATTTGAAACAAACCTGCTGGGCTTGATCCATCCGGCATTCTTTATTTGAACTTTCCAATCAAGCGGGTTGTGGGTCGCATTTTTTTCATCCAACCAATTTTGAAGGATCGATCTAATGAGCGTAGTCAGGAGGCATCATATGCTTGACGGGTCTTGAAATTCTAAATTGATGTATTTACTTTTGCCTTTTCTAAATAACTTTTATAATTTATTTAATAAATTTGTAATAAAAAATAATAAATTCTTTGCAAGTTTTATAATCTGATAGTTGTCCGATTCAAAGCCGTTGGCAGAACGCGGCAGTTTGAATAATATATGAATTTTAAATTTATTATTGAGCGTTCCGCTCATTCATAATAGGCTTTTTTATATAAGATTTCTTCTATTCTTCACTAAAGAGTTTGAATAAGAGAATTTAATTTCCTGTTTCATGCAATGAGTTTATATTCGAGGATTATTTTTATGTTTTTGCTACAATTATATTAGCATTTTAAAAGTTATTTTTTGCTTGTTTGCAAATGGCGATTATTATTTGTTTATAAATCAATTATTAAAAATATTAATATTTGTTAGATTGTTTTTTTATCCGATTGTTTCTACCGTCCTTTACAGTCTCGACCGAGTACCTCACTCCATTTTGGAAGGTTCCAAAATTTGCCGGTTGCTTCGACAGAAATCGTTGGCGCAGTTTTTAATTATTTCGTTTTAACATCATAAACAAGTTTTCGTATGACAGATAAATTTAAGTTTTATTAACATTATTTGTCGCATTGTATTGACATTCATTTAAGTCTTTCTTAAATCGTTCATGATTGGCGAGGTACTGCTCCATTAAGTTCTGAACGTTTACAAATAATTTTAATACAATCTATGTCTGTTTCTTGGGTATAAATGGATGTAGATTACTTTAATTTAATTAAATAATKTATTGAATTCAAATGCATTGTTTGCTAGATGTAAACAAATTTATATTCATTTTTAATTATCGTTAGTGATCCGTGAGCGGAGAAAAATTTGTGATAAAAGAATTCTCGCTTTTTTTTGCTACAGGTATAGTTTGACAAATTTTGTTTGTTTAATTTCTTTAAAAAAAAATTAATCCTTCATTTCACTATTAATTATTATTATATTTATTGCAAAGCCCCCTTATCTTATGGCGTTCTCTGGGCGTGCTTCTCTTTTTTATTTATTTTTTAAATATAATTTTCATAAATCTTAATAAAATCGAAAGAGTTGTGGGGGTTGATCAATTCTCATTACTCAACGGTAGGTTTAAGTTTTGAAAGCATGATCAGGTTTTAATTCTTTTACTGAGTTTTGAAGATACAATTAAATGATGGGATAACTTCTTTTTTTACATTACAACCCGTTTTTTTACTGGCACATTCATCACAGATCAAATTTTACTTTCCATTCAACCTTTAAAGAAAAACCTTTTTTTAATATTGAATCCTTCTTGTATTAATAAAGATTTTACATTGGTTTACTTCTTTTACTAGTTTATCTTTCGTCAATTAAGAATGTATTTTTTATTAAATAATTATTTTCTTAAAATAAATTAATATTACTTGCTTAATAACAATGATTTTCTTCTGAACTGATTCTCACATTTTTTATGTTGATAATTGAAGTCTGTCTCTGTTGTATAAAAGTTAATTTTGAATCAATAATTTTTGTTATTTTAATTTTAAATTTTATACTTAATTATGAAATCTAGATTTTAATTTATTATTCTTTAAACCAATTTATAGTATGAGCTTTATTTTTCTTGAGGTAACAGCTGTTGTCGAAAATCGTCACTCGTTACAACAACAGTGCCATGAATATGAGAAGGCGCTCCTCAACACAGTACGAGGCGTTCTCATTAAAAACTTTTGGGGAGACGCGTTTTGAGCGCATGAAGATGATATTAATTGACGAGATAAAACCAAATGAGTCGATCACGCTTTTACCCTTCAAAAATGGACTGATTGCGGATGTTAGGAAAATAATTTGTTATTTTATTTTTTATAAAATATACCTTTTGGTTTTATTTTATTAAATGTCTATTGTTGTATGCCTTGAGTATTAGTTTTTTCTCATATTAGAAAGAGAAATTTATTTATTTTGTTTGCACCATTAGGATTTGTGCTGCGCTTCAAAATCGAGTAAGATAGGTATTTTTTTATTCTTCAACTGATTTCATTCACAATTATTCTTATAGCGCCATTTTGCTACTATAATTAATTCTTTAAAAAAATTATCTATTCTAGATTCATCACTGGAAGCAGCTCTTCCGTTTAAATGAATTAACTTCTCATTCGACACGGGTTGCATTTTTATTTATATTCCGTTCATCCGCTAAATTAAAGAATTTATATATATATTTTATTATTCTTTTTCATCTTAAGATGTTACTTATTATAACAAAAAATTTACTGAATTGAAAATTTATTTTTATTTAATTTTTGCTTGCACCGCTTCAGCGTCGTCATACCGATTATCATATATTAATTTCAACTTTTCTTCATAACTCACAGCTTTTATTTTCCCAGTTTTGTTGGGTACTTCCGTTTTGAATTAAATTCAGATGTAAATCAAAATAAAAAATCTTGGCCCACGGCCCTCGTCGGCTCAACAATGCCATGATTTTGCTTCTTAATGGCCCTTGTTGCATATTAATTAATTCAAAGTTTATTATATAGTTTTAATATAATATAGTTGTATCAAAAAATATTTATTATTTATTTTAATTATATATTCTTTCATTTTTCAAATGTCCTATTTTATATAGCTCTAATTGTTTCACAAATTTGATTTTTGAAACAAATTAAAAATATTTTATTCCTCACAAAAAATGAATTTCCGTATGCTGATTATTCTTTAACCTTTTAAGTTATATTGACCAATTAATCAATTATATTGGGGTTTTATTTAATTTTTCAAGCTCATTTTTCATAGTTTTTTAGATTAATGTTTGTACTCATTTATTTTAAAAGGTTTAATTTAATGCTATTTGTTGCAATTGACTGATCAACTGCACTGTTTATCTTATAAGCTTCCTACATTTATCGCTTTGATTAAAAAAATTATTACTTTTAATAAATGTAGCATCATTGATGTCTACAAAATTTAATGTACAAAGCTAAGGAATGCCCGGTTTCGTGCACTGCGGTCTTTTGCATTGTTGTTGGTTTTTGTGGATGGAATTATAAATTAAATTTTGGTTGGACTCGGACACATTGTCCGAGCTGTAATTTCAGTCTCAACCCCTTTCAGCTCAGTTCAATTTACATATACTACTAATTATCTGTATTAATTAAGTGTTTCTTTTCTTTAATCATGCTTGTAGCATAGATGTTGTAGATTTTTTCTCTTTTTTAACTTTTTATTAAAATGTTTCAAATGTAAATAAATATTATCATCGTATTCGCTTTTTATATGAGAAAACGCGTTTCATTTTTTGATTTAACAAATTTAATACCTTTTTCAAATCTTTTTAAATATCCTTATTTGTGTATTTTATAAATTATAATATTTTAAATTGTTGTAGGAAATTAGCAAATTTTGGCTTTATTTTCACACTTTTTTTTATTTTAGGTCAAATGATATTTTTTGATATATTTTCTTAAATTTTCAGTCTTTTTTTAATTTGTTTGCAATCATAAAAATTTGTTTTGTCGGCATATTTTATACAATAGTTTGTAATATTTCCTTTTTATTATTTAATTTTTTTAACTTTTTGTATGGTCTAACAGAATAATTGTGTTTTTTAATTGACTTGCTACATTGGAATAAAACTAAAATTATATTCTGAATAATAATTTACTAAATTAATGAAAAATTGTGAAACGAGCGTCCAGCACTAATTATTAAAATAATTTTAGCTAAATTTCTTTGTTAATAATTTGTAGTTTAAATCGATGTTATCCATTTACTCTTGTAATCCGCGACCCTGATCCATGCAAAGCCTTTGTTGCCCCATAACCTGTCACTTCCATTTTTCCTATGTTTTGTACTATTTTATCGATTTTCTTCAAATTTTATTATTGAATTTATCATTTTTTTAATCAATTTTATTACATATAATATTCATTGTAAACAAAAAGTTGAGGATTTTTCACCTTTTTTATTTATTTGCGGTTGAAACAATTTTTATTTTTTTGCGTATTTAAAATATATTTACAAAGTTGTTCAAATATATATTTTCATTCAACCTTATTTTTAGATTATCTTCAATTGAGTTATTTATTGCTTAAGTATGTTCGGGATCTGGTAATAAATATTTTAATAAATCATTCACAAGTCACCATGTGTGATGCACGGCTAAACAATTGCTTGAAGCTTTGCGCAGCGATAAATACCTTTTGTTTTTTGAATGCAAAAGCGGAAGAGCCAACGACTTTTTGGCACAATAAGCATCATATTATTGTCTGGTGTCATTGAATATAAAATTTTATTTTAGACATTCATACCCATGATTAATAATAATTTATATTTGTTTAAACATTCGTATTTCATTTCGTATTAAATTTAATCCCAACTTGAGACATTTTCAAGTTGTCTATTTAAAGCGTTTTTTGAGATTGAATTATCCCATATAAAAGATATAGATTATTAGTTTAAAATTACGCAAAAATAAGCTTATATTTTATTTACTGTTTTTTATTCTTTACTTGAAAAGTGGTCTCTTTTAGTTTTAAATTTACCAGTTAGTTTTTAATATTTATAGTTGAATTTTTTTAGATTTATTTATTTTTATTCTTGCATTTTTGTTCGATATATTTAATAAGAAATATTGTTTACAACTTAAATCTTATAAGAATTTAGCGATGAATGATTTATCGGTGTCGTTTAGAGTAGAATTAAATTCGATTAACAAACTTTTATATTTAAGTTTTAATTAGCAGACAAAAATATGCTTAACTGGTTTCAGTTTTTTGTATAAACGTTAGATTGTTTATCGACTGTGCTTAAATATTTTAATTTGTTGGCAATATATTTTATTTTATCACGGCTTAATGGTTTAATGAAGTGTGATTTGTTTTTGCAACTTTTTAAATTTGAATGTTGTGCTGACATCTCATGTACAGCTGCCAAAGTGGCGATTTATGCCGATGATGTCGAAAAGTCGTTTTCTAAATTTGTGCATTTTCATTTTATGGACTTTAATAACATGTGATTTCAGGGGAGGCGCTTCTCTGCGTCACAGCTCCCCAGCCTTTTCTGCCCAGTTGCGCGGTTGCTCCGAGCCTTTTCTGCTCCGTGGCAGACGGGGGTATGTCATTGATGGGATTAATACGGTATGATAGTATTTACGTTTATATTTATTCTTAGAAAATAACATTTATATTAAACATCTACCCTTATTGATAGTGTAATTTATTAATCGATTTTCGTTATTATTTAATTTTCTGAATTCGTGATTTATTTATTTGATCCTTTCTCATGTGTTACAAATAGAATTTTATATAAATTTTGAGTGAATAAGATTTCCACCTTTTTTGCTTTTAATAAATCATTTTTATGTTTGTTTATATTCTTGTAATTTTTTAAATTTAGGCTACGGGGACCAGGGATGGGGCGGGTTGAGAAAAATGTCGGGTCGGGTTTCGGATCGGGTCGACCCAAAAAACCTCGGGTCGGGTTTCGGGTCGAGAAAAAAGCCGGGTTTCGGCTCATCGGGTTTCGGGTCTTCGGGTTGAAAATTTTTTTCTTCAAAATTTTAACTAAAAATCAAAAAATATGTAAAATCATAAATTGATAAATAATGGTGCAAGAACAACTATTCTCCAAGTTTTATCAAAGGGTTCTTCAAATCTGTGAGTTTTATACCAGCCGTCGAAAACAGCCTCCTTTTTTTTGAGAGTTCTACAGTACTTCTGGGAGAGGGGTAAAAAAAAGACTGGAAATTTGTTAAGAGATTTGCAACCAAAATTTAGGCTTTGATTTTTTATTTGGTTTTATTCGAAATTTTTAACGAAAAATTGGGCAAAATTCTGGAGTTTCTGGACCAATTTCCTTAACAAATTGAGTCAAAATTCAAAATTTTCTCGGCGGCGCCTATCGGCACCGCCGATCACCGCCCTCTCCCTCAAACCTGGATCTCGACCCGAAACCCGACCCAAAAACCTCGGGTGTGGTTTCGGGTATCGGTCGAGAAAAAGACCGGGTTTCGGCTCTCGCGTTTCGGGTATCCGCCCCATCCCTGACGGGGACAACTCGCCTACTTGTATTTTAGTGAATAAAAATAAATTGTTTTGATCTCTACTTTTGAATTCTACCTTGAACAGCAACAAATAAAATGAAATACATTTTCCCTTTTTAATAATACTAAAAAAGTTTTAATTTTTTAATAAACCTTTTATCATTTAACAATTTTTTATTATTTGAATGTAAACTATAGCAAATAATTAATATTTATTATACTGCTTTGTGTTTTGTGGAGCTTATTAAACAGATTTTATAACTTTATAGTTTTGTAAAATTTTTTTTGATTGGATAGAGAATTAAAATTTTATTAGTGTATAATTAATAAATTTGATCAAATTCTACATTTTTAAGTTTATTGTTCTACATAGATTAAAGATACTTGTTTTGCATTATTTTATTATCAACATATTTTTCACGCATGTTTTCGTTACTTGCTTTGATCCCGTTTGTCTCGTAATGATAATTCGTCGGTCGGCATTTGGCATAGTAGGACTTTTTTTTTGATCCCGCGAGCATGTTGAAAACCGCCATAATTCTCTTTTTAGCGCTAAAATTATTTTATGTAATTTTTAAACCAAATACATATATAGTGTTGTTTATTTTAGTTAGCCAGAGACTTTATTATTTTATTTTTGGAACCAATTTTGGGAAGGGAACAACTGATTTTTGGTCACCCTTTTTTAATTCAAATTGTCCGCCTGCTTATTGTTTTTGTGTAAGAACAACCTTTAGTCCCTCTCGGCGTTCATATTTTAATATATTTTAAAATTTGGTAAAGAGATTTTATTTATTATTTTCAAATCTTTTCTCTCGATGTTTCATAATGTTTTTTATCATTTTTAAGTTTGATTGTAGCTCATCACCTGATTACCAGGTTTACACAATCACTTTCTTTTTTAATTTTTCAACTTGGTATTTACTTCACGATTGTATTTTTAAAACAATGCAAGAATAAATGCTTTATTGGACTTTTTAATTTAGAATCTTGTATTTTTACACAGCCATGTTTTTGCAAATTTAATTTTTAATTATATAAAAATTTGTTTAAATTTTTTTAATTTAATATTAATTTCATTTTTTTTTCTTTGACGAACCGGCGTCAAATTGTTTAAAGTTTTAGTGTTTATTAGCAATTATTTTCTGAAATTTTCTAGGTATCATTTGAAATCGTTCGCTTATCATTGTTTAAAAATATTGATATTTTTTTGATTTATTTCAATGTTAAGTTACTTTTTGTTTCGTTGAAATTTTGTGTCGAAATACAAAATTGTCCCGTGGGCAAAATAAATTCTACAAATTATCAAAAAACTCGTCATTGGCCGTGTTGACACGATAATCTAGTCAAAATGCGCTTCTTTGCTTGCAAGTAGATTTCGGCAACTTTTTCCTGCAATCTAGAAAATGCGATGGAAGCGCAAGAAGCAATACACATTCCTTTTTTTTGAGTAAGTTTTTAAAATTTTTGTATTACAATTTTACCCGATTTATATAGTTCAAAAAGTTATTTTTTTATTTTTTCAAAATTTTTAATTTAATTAATAAATATTGTTATAAATTTTACAATTTAATACTTATATTGTTTTATTAATTCGAATTTTAATAAATTTAAATTTTGGAATAATGAATTTTAGATATTTGTTTGTTTAAAATAAAACTTTTTTAAAAAAATATATTAACATTACAATATCCATAAGATTGTTGAATTAAAGCATAGGGAAAAAAATTTCCATAAATTATTGGTAGCGTATTGGATTATTTAATTATATTAACTAATATTCTAACAAAGCATTTGTTACAGGTTGGGCCACCCTTGAACGAGTGCCCGCTCACATGCTACACGCCGGCCAGCAATTTCTTTTATTATATTTTAATTGCTGCGACTTTATTACTTGAGTTACTTGGCCGATGATGTTTCAGTTTTAAAACCGCGTAGTCAAACAACTTTTCATTAAATATTCAATTCTATTTCTGTTATACATTAAAGTTTATAAAAATGTATATGTTTTTTTGTACGATATATTTTGACGCCTTAACTTCCAATTTGGATGTTTAGATTTTTACATTTATTTATCATTAGTTTTTTGTTTCTCATTACGCCTGCCTTGCAATAATATGTTATTTTATTTTGATTAAAAGTTTTTCGTTTTTTGCTTAAAAAATAATCAAGCATGATGGAATTTTGATGATTTAATGTTCATTTCATCTTATATATTAAGTTTATTTTAATTTTAGATTACAACGCATATATTCGCTAAATTGTTGCAGACACAGTTTTTGACTTCGACCCATTTAATGTAGGGACAAAAATTTTTAAATTTTTGAGTGACTTGGCACTTATCCAAGCTAATTGGCACTTTTTTACGTCAAGATTATAATTTAATCCTTTTTGAATTAATATTATTTCAAAATTGTGGTTTAATAATTGTAGGTTAAATATTTGTGTATTATTGTTTTATTTAGTTTATAATTTGATTTTGTTTTACTAGAATATATTTTATAAATTTTGATGAAGTTGTTTCTTTATTTTTTGTTTTCAGCCATGGAAGAGCATCGCAACACTGCTCTCAACGAAGCATTTATTATGGGATGTATTAATAAAATTATATAACATCAAATGAATTAATTTATCTAATATTTGAGAAAGTGCTTTATTATTCTAGACTTTATCTAGACATTCATCTATAGAATCGTCTTTGGTGAATTTAGTTTTCATTTTTACCTCAAAAATTCAGCGTATAGACTTTTAATTCTTGTTCTTAATTGTGTTAAGTGACCACTTCGATCAGTTTGTTGAACAGCAAGAAATGTTTTTTTTAAATGTTTGCTCGTCAATTTTTGCTTAATAGTTAAAGATTAATATGTACGTAATAATTTTAGTTATTTCTGCTTTCGCAAAGATTTTAAATTTTTGAGTAAAAATTTTGAATAAATAAATATAATATTAACTAGGAATTGACCGGAGAGAAAATTACTTATGCATATGATTTTTAATTAGTGTATTATTTATAATATAAATATTTTTTTGATAAAAGCAATTTGTTAAATTTTAAGATAAAATCAATTTGTTATTAATAAGTATGACGAACAATTGTTTCATTTTACCATTATTTTACTCTTCCCTCTCTCTCATCTATTTTGTGCTTGAGGGGCGGGGCTTTTCCTCATCACCACCCTCGGGGATTCGCCTCTGTTTTACCTCCGCTCTTCCCCAATAATCACTTTTATCGTCGGATCCGGATCCCGACCCCCTTTTCCTTCCCCGGCCCGAACCGGGGAAGCCGCTTGTCCCTCACGTTTAACCCTTGTACGTCTACGGAATAAAGCACATTATTCGACTCATAAGGGCATTCAAAGGGGACGGGACTTCTTCGGTTTCATGGAGGTCCCGCACCGGGGAAGGACATTGGGTAGATTATGATGAGAATGGCACATCCCCGCAAGCCATAACAGTTTGGCACAGTGTATATAAGTAATTTATTTTCCAAAAAATAAAATAAAGTTAAAAATGGAAATAAAACGGAGAATTAAATAAAATACTGAAGTTTATGCAGATAAATTAGAATTGGAACCCAAATAAGAAATATTATGGGAAAGTAATAAAGTATGTAAACAGTCGACCCAAACAAAAAGGCAAAAAACAGCCCGAGACCGAAAAAAAAAGAAAAAAAAAAAGGGCAACAACGATCTGATCTGTTGAAAACAGCTCAAAGGAACCGCAAAACACTAGACCGCGGACACATGCGGCTGAAAAGAAAAAGTATTAATCAACCAAAAAGAGACTTTGGACTTACAACGGCCATCGAAAAGACGGTGGGCCGAGCCTTTGGAGGTTGAGGGGCGCGAACATTGACGGGACGCGCGCGGGGCACGCCCTGATAATCAAAAATAAAGAAAGGAATTAAAAAAAGGACGAAACCTTTCGGAACAGACACCAACTAAAAGAAAGAAGAAGGCCGATGGCAATCCCGCCCAACAGGACCATGAGAAGGGAAATCAGGACAGTTTTTTCAGTAAAGGTCAAATAATGGCCAAAATCATTCGGATTAACGCCAGGCGGCACACAAATATCCGGTGCGGTATAGTGGATTGGGGTGAAGCAAATTTTTGGCGGACCACACGGAAAAGAACACTCTCCGGACGATTTAAACTCCCAAATTGGATTTTCCATTTGCTTAAGTAAAATTGATTGGACGAAGAAAAAAAAGAAGGAAAAAAAATTGGGAAAAATGTCGAAAATAAGACAATAAATTACGCGTTAATCAGAAGTTAATCCTATGACAAAAAGTGGAACGAAGCTCAATTAAAAATGGAGAAAAATGTCAGTTGATCGGAATCCTAGGCGGTCATATGTGATCACTGATCAGTTGCCATAAGACATAAAACGGCGATTTATTTCATTCTCCTCACTCAGAAAAAGCATTATTATTTATTTTTTTAAATTAAACAATTAAATAAATTATAATTCGTTAAAAAATATATCACTACTAAATATATATAAATATTAATTGAATGACTAAATAGACATTATAATTCTTTAAAAAATTAAGTCCTTAAATCCAAGGTGCCGTCATAACAAATTCGGTTATTATTGCTAAATTTCTCAATACGAAAACGACAAATCGCTGATTCGGACGAAAGTGTGGCTTTGATTGAAGTGTACTCAATTGGCATCAAACTTCGGTTAGCTGTTGTAATTGAAGAATAAATAAAATAAATAATTAAATCTGAAATCTTTAAAGAAAATAATTAAATTAAAAACCAAACAAATAAACAARAACTGGAAAAAATCGGGAAGCCCAAATCAGTCCAAAATTAGCCAAAATTGACAGAGCAAATACTGATAAACCGGAATATCTAATAAAAAAATATAAGGATAAAACAGAGAGTGACCGGGAAAGAGAGCTAAGAAGAGTTGAAAGAGAAAAGAAAAAAGCGGAAGACAAGCAGRAAACTAGCAAAAGAATGCCTGATGGGGACCTTGAACAGAAACATGAGGCTTTAAAGCTGAAAGTRGCAGATCTTGAAAAYAAAATTGCGCAGAAAGGTGCAACCAATCTCCCACCAGGCATAAAAATACCCAAATTTGATGGAAACCAAACGGATTTTTAYACKTTTTTGAAAGATTTCAACATYTTRGCAACCGCATCAAATTGGTTGCCGGCAGATTGYGTKAGRCTTTTGCCTCTATTCCTGGAAGGCGARGCCAAAGAATTRTTTTTCGCYTTGCCCCCTGAGAAAAAGAGAACGTGGCGAGATTTGACGGAGACTATTGCKGAACAGACTAGAAAATTGGATGGGCCAATGTGGGCCAGGCGGATGCTAGCCAAAGCAAAAATGGGTCAAAATACAGTTTCGGAATTCGCCAATAAAATAAAAGAATGGGTAGACCAAGCATCCCCGGACCCAGATTACACAAAGGAAGCAAGAGAAAAGGAAGCGATTCATTACTTTATAAATGGTTTGCCCACAATTTTGAAACGAAAATTATTCTTTATGGATAAACCGACATCACTTTCGGAGGCAATCAAACAAACAAAAAAGGTACTCCAAATCAAGGAAGAGCTTGAAAATGATGAAAAAGGAGACGAACTGAAAAA
>MEIZ01000093.1:251983-264806 GCA_001723225.1 Globodera ellingtonae | reverse complement strand
CGCGACCAAGTTAACGCAATTTCAATTGAAAATAAACAAAGAGGAGAAGAACCCAGTCGAGAATATGGAAATAATTTATTCAGAGGAAATAATCGAGGAAGAGCAAATTTTAGGGGAATGAACCGAGGAAATTGGAGAGGAAATTCGAACAATTTATGGGAAGAAGGCCTGGAGGTTTGGATTGGGAAATCCAAATTAACCCCATTGGGGCAGAATCGAATGGAGTAATTTTGGAAATTCCGGGAGATTTGAAGGAGGATTTGCCACAGAGGGGAAATTTTGGATATAATCGCGGAAATGTAAGGGGAAGAGGAAACGGAAGACAGAATTATCGAATAAATATGGTCGGAAATGACGAAACAGCCACTTCGTCTTCAGTCAGACGCTCACCAACCCCGGCACTGACATTCTTAACAATGGCCACTATTTTTTGCCTAATGTTTGGATGCGCCTGCGGGCAATATCAGTTGTGTTCGGACCGAGTTCCAACCACCCCAATTCAATTGCCGAACATTACGGCTTGTACCATTCAAAGTTCGCAAAAGGCCGCTGAGAGTAAAGTTATACTATTTTACCCGTGCGCAGACCGAAACAATTCCCGGTATACAATTGTTATCAGAAAATGATCAAAATATGCACCGAAAATTTTCTGTTCATTTGGAAAGACGTAAAAAGCCAACACTCGATAATGAGAGGAGTTAATTTGGAAGAGTGTCGAAAATTTAAGGAAAGAATGGATATTACAATGAAGAGATTAGACGAAAATTTATGGGGCACTGAAAGACCCGAAAGAGTTGAATATGCTTGGGCAGGTGAGAAATGCACATCCACAGTAAATAATTTTATCGAAAGGGGCCAAGGTGGAATTTTGGACTTCCATCTAGCCACTACATTCGGTCATAAGCTCAACCCATATAAAGGATGGGAAGAATTAAACAGGCAGACATTCATTTGGGAAATTCCGGAGCCAAATGAGGAATATTGGGCAACTCACTTTCCTGTAGGAGAATTTGTTGCCGAAATAACGGAAGATGCGATAGTGGTCGAAAGCGAACAAAGTGTCTTTTATTTTGAGAAAGAAAAATCGGGAGATCGAGAAGGAATTATAGGAGTACCCGATGAGGCCTATAAAATGTCTAACGACGTTTTCGTCGTCATTCACGAGTCAAGACGGAAAGATAAAAGGGAAGTGTGGCAAAAGATCGCAGTAGCAAAAAAAAAAAGACTTGCTCCATTGGGACGGTTTCACGTTTGTGAAATGTTGCCTTTAATAGCTAAATCAAACAAAAACCATAAACAACAAAAAAACGCAACATATTTTCATTATATTTGGTTACTGTACCCCTTCCGACACACCTTTCACTCACCACGTCCTTTCCCACCGTAACCGTCACACTGTATTGTTTAATCATTGACCGGGACGGTCAATAACAGGGGCCCTCGATGACGAACAATTGTTTCATTTTACCATTATTTTACTCTTCCCTCTCTCTCATCTATTTTGTGCTTGAGGGGCGGGGCTTTTCCTCATCACCACCCCCGGGGATTCGCCTCTGTTTTACCTCCGCTCTTCCCCAATAATCACTTTTATCGTCGGATCCGGATCCCGACCCCCTTTTCCTTCCCCGACCCGAACCGGGGAAGCCGCTTGTCCCTCACATTTAACCCTTGTACGTCTACGGAATAAAGCACATTATTCGACTCATAAGGGCATTCAAAGGGGACGGGACTTCTTCGGTTTCAAGTATATAAAACTCTACAATTGGTAGTTGTGTAAATTATTATTTGAGGATTTCCATTATTTAATTATTATTTATAATGGCAGTGGCATAAACAAGTTTGTTATTTAATCTTTGGAGCACCCAGCATTCCTGCCATTGTCCTGCTTTTCGCAATAAAGTACACCCTTGTCCATTAATTGAAAATTTCTGGAGCCCTATGCAGTTATAACTCGTTTTGTCAGTTAATCATTTTTCAGATTCCGATATTCGAAGCAAGTTTTAATTGTTTTTTTTTGTTCAAATATTTATTTATATTTATAGAGCCGGTTGAATAATAAAATTGTTTTATTTTTATGTTAAAATTTGATATTTTTAAAATTTATACCAGTTTATCTTTTTATGAATATTGGGACCTTTTTTGAAGCCAAACTTTGTTTTTCGTATTTAAAAAATTATAAATTCAGCAGTTTGTATAATTTTATCTTTAATTTATTTTGTATTTTTGTTTAATTTAGAAATATTAGATGTGGTATTTATAAATACTTCGAACGGTTGATTCCAAAAAGTAACGCAATTACGAAAATTATTTGCAAAATAATAATGTAAAAATATAAATAAATATTTGAACCACTGATAAAATAACTTGATCAAAAAGCAATTTTGGATGCATTGGTTGAATAATAAAATTGTTTTGTTTTTTATGTTCCAATTTGATATTTTTAAATTTATACCAGTTTATTCTATTCTATGAATAATTTTAAACAATTTAATTTTGTAGTTGCTATATTGGCGTAGTTTTAAATGTAATGGTGTATTTTTCAATAATTTCTATTATTCTGCTGGCATTTGCACTCTCTCATATTTTGACGAGGCCGAACAAACATTTATGAAATTTAATACTGATATTTTAAAATGATATAAATAATTCAATGTTTATATTCATATTTAATTGTTTTTTATTCATTACTTTTTTCTTTACATGAAAACCTGGTTTCTTTTAGTTTTAAATTTACTATTAAAATTTAAATGGACTTATATGTTTTTTTTGTTGGGTTGTTATAATATTTATCGTAGAATTTGTTTTAGAAATTAATATATTTTGATTTATTTTTTCTTAGTTGACATTGAACATTTATTATTATGCAAAATCTGCTCTATCAGCCGGTATAAAATTGTCTCCACGAGTTATTATCATTGCTTTTTAATAATTTCCAAATTTTCATTTTTGATCCGCAAATTGGGTTACTATTATAAATGCATAACTTTTCTAAAATATGGTTAATGGAATTATGAAACTTGGTCTGCTTCATTCAAATTTTTTCTTGACTTGATGCAAATGCGCGTTATCATATCTTTTTTTTGGCGTTTATTGATTTGTTACCAGCTGTTTTATTTTTAAATTATAATTCGAAGCATTCTTTTATTAGTGAAGTTGTGTTAAATATAATCAACGCACTTTTTTGTAGTTGGAATCACCAAAAACTGGTGGGCAATTGATTCTAAAAGGTTATTTGATCAAACTAGCAAATTTTTTTAAATTTATTACAAAAAATAAAAATTTTTGAACATTTATAATTTAACTATGCTTTAAGGAGCAATCTCAATATTCTTTCGGTAACACTCAGAATAAATATTAAATGGCTTGGTCTCATTCTTTTCTCTATTGCGTTGTTGCCTTTTTTAAATTTTATATTATATTTTTTATTTTAAATTGATTGGCAGCTGCGGCCGTAAATTATTGTTTTATAAATGGATGAAATTATTTTTTTATTAATCTTTTATTTCATTTACTGAAACAGATTTTTATCTTTCTGTTATTAATTCTTAGCTATTTAATAAGTTAAACCACAAATACTGCTGGTTTATCCAGCTTTAGATTTTTGAAAAGAATTTTAAAATTAGTCATTTCTTGTTTTTAAACTACCTCTTACAAAATATTTTTTGAATATCTTTAAAATTTAAATTGATTTTTAGATTTGTTGATATTTTTTCAAATCAAAAAACATATAATTTGTCTATTGTTGTGTGTGTGTTTAGAAGTTTACAAAATTAGTGTACCAAAGCGCTAAGGAATGTCCGGTTTCGCGGACTGCGGTCTTATTGTTGGTTTTGGTTTTTGTAGAATTATTAATTAAATTTTTAATATTTTTGCTTCAATTTAGTCTACTAATCTGTATTAATAAGTGTTTCATTTCTTTACTCATGTTTGTAGATTTTCATTAATTTCTCCTTTTTTAACTTTTTATTAAATTCTAATGTAATAAATATTGTCGTTGTATTCGCTTTTTATTTATTTGAGTAAACGCGTTTCATTTTTATTCCTTTGATAATGGAAAATGTTTTCCGTTGATTATATCGTTAAATTAACAAAACGGCAAATATTAATAGACTGACGATTTATTGGCTACAACTTTTATTTTATTTTTTAATCGTTTTGTAATCTGTTTTATTTTATTTGCCATTTTACACAGAATATAGAATCAATTAAAAATTGGATTTCCTGGTCCATTGGAAGTTGGTTTGTGAACATAAATTGCGATTGTACTCCAATGCACGCGCTTAATTTATCGTAATAATAAAGTTTTTTTAGTTTAGCAATGCGCCATATATCATTACTAGTTATTTGGCTTTCGTTATTTATGTCAAAAATTTCATATCCTTGTGATGGACTGTAATTGAGTTGATTTAACTTATAATCTTGTATTTTTACACAGCCATGTTTTTGCAAATAATTTTTAATTAAATAAAAATTTGTTTAAATTTAATATTAATTTCATTTTTTTTCTTTGACGAACCGGCGTCAAATTGTTTAAAGTCTTAGCATCTATTAGCAACTGATTTTGTGTAATTAATAATCTAGGTACCTTTTGAAATTTTGGTATTTCGCTTATCGTTATTTGAAGCCCGAGCTATCTTTGTTTCAATATCCGCGTCAGGCTACTCTTTTTTATTGGGATCCTTCCGACATTTACGCAGCTCAAAAAACATAAAATTAGTTGTGAGATTTTAAAAATTTGGGTTTAAACTTGATTTTAATGGAAAAGTTTTTAAATATTATTAATGCTATTTATATTTTTGATCGTTATTACATTCGAACCATTCCCTGATAGTTTACAAATTGGCGTTTTCGAAACAGTTATGTAAAGTTATGTTAAGTCATATTATTTCGGAGTCTTAAATATTTTGGGTTGTATCTTATTTAATTTATTGGCTAATTCCAGTAAGAGATAAATTATTTGTAAATTTTTATATTCTTTTATTAATTTTATTGAGTGAATATAAAAAATTATTTTATTGGGACCTTTTTTGAAGCCAAACTTTGTTTTTCGTATTTAAAATTATAAATTCAGCAGTTTGTCTTTTAATCATTTACAATTATTTATTTATAAATTTAGTTTTTGATTAAAGTCATAAATTTATTTCTTAAAATTATGTATTCGAAAGCCAACACATAAAAACCAGTATTGGCCATCAGGGAAGTAAACGTTAACACGCCGTGTTAAAACGTTGCTATCTTTTATTTTTTGTTTATTAGTTAAGTAATAATCACATTATTATTTTCCAGAATAAATATTAATTATTTCTTTGTAGGCGTTTGTGTCTAAATTCATAAGAGCCAAATATTGTATAAAGGTTTAAAACAAAGGTAACTCCTGCCACGTAAGTTATATGTACCCGGGCGAAGAGTTGTGTGCAAAGGGAAAAGATGCAATGGTGCCTTAGCATCTATTTTCGGTGTAAATTAATATTTAAATTTGTAAAAATTTTACTATTAGTTGTTAATATTACTATTTTTTTTATTTTCGTATAAAAATTAGATAATTTTTTGTATATAAATTTTTCTTAAATGTTAATCTGTGTTTTTTATTTAATCATTGTCAAAGTGCAAGCTTTAGCTCCCAAAATTGCGAAATTTTTTTGAAGACTTTAACATGTAGATCGGCGTTCTTTTTTAAAAAAAACGACCTTACTGCATGACCATGTCCGCTTCCATTCGAGCAGCAGCCAGGCCAAAGTTTATTAAATTTTTGGGGTGTTTGTTATTTAGTTATTTTAACTTTGGACCATTGACTATTTTGTCCAATTAATTTTGAATAAGAAAAATTAGAAATATAAAAAGACATTTTTTTATTTGCTAAATTATGACGATTTAAGGCGCTTTAGTCATTTCATCCGTGGAGAGCAAATGAAATTGTTTTTTATTTGTCCTTTATCTCATTATTATTTATTACATTTAGAGAAATAAATTGTATATATTGTATATAGTCCTTATAAACAAGGCAATTATTGTTCAATTATTATAAAAACAGCAATTATTTTATAAAAAACAGAATTTTATGATTATTATTAATTCTTTTTCATATCTTCCATTGAGATCAGAGATTTCGTAGAGCGGGAGCATTTGCTCTTAAATGATATTAGAAATAATTATTTCACAAATATAACTTTGCTATTTCCATTAGTGATGTCGTGAACGGCTCAAAAAATGCTTTTGTTATTTATTTTTCTTATTTTCTTTGTTCATTATTTTACATCCTTTATTATTTATCAATTTTTATCGATATTTGTATTAAAATTTTACGTGAAATATTATCTTGCGTAAACTTTGAGGTATAATGTTGTTTTACCAAGTTTTGGGTTTTTAAAAAAAATAGAAGTTTATTAATTCGTAGTTTGTGATTCGCTATTTGGGTTTTTAGATTAGATTAAAATATTTAAAAGAATTCCTTTTGGAGCGCAATCCGATTATTGTTTTTTATTTTAAATATTTTTCATACCAATTTTTATTAAATTCATCCATTTTTTGATCACATTAATTACTTTATAAGGGACTATATTAATTAGTCAATGTTATTACATTTTTTTGATTTTTACTGCGTTTTGGAAAGGTTTTTTAATTAATCCAAATAATAATTAGCATAAATAAAATCAGAGTTAATGATGGCTGCTTTGAAAATTTATTTAATTAACAAAATTGTCTCACTGCGTTTGCTCAGATTTTATAAGTTTGCCAAGCCTGATGTATTATTCGCTTGGCTTAAATATTTATTTGTAGTTATTATAAATATCATAGACAAAGACAACTTTTTATTTTTATGTTTGCATTTTTTAATATTACTGCTTTACTTTATCGTTAATTATCACGCAAATGAACCAGGCCAGGATCAAGTATATAAAGAAAATCGATTTTCAAAAATTTCATTTATGTCGGCGATGCAGTTTCCCTGGTTAGTACAAGTAAATTACTTGTAAATTCAAGAATATACAATCTGAGATTTGAGCTCATTATATTGGATTGCCAGAGACTTAAAAAGGGAGGGAAGCAAACAGAAATGGCGCAATTGAATGAAATTGAATGAACGCTTACCAAACTTTGCATCAATAAATGGATGAATATGAACGAAAAAATGGCGAACGGCAACGAAAATGACGGCCCGGCATCACATTTATTGATTGTCGAAGAGAGCGCAGACCAGACTCCAAAGCAAATCAGAGAAAGAGGAGAATTAGTGGAAAATAGAGAAGCAGACATATTCTCTACCTCTTTTTCTCTTTCTCTATTTATCCATTCTATTTCTGTGAACTGAATCGCCGCGACCACTCGGGGGAGGCGGCACCACTACCCCAACCGCAGTCGCTATTAGAGTAGGTCAGGACCGGGACTTTTGGGAAAACCGGGATTCAGTCCCAAAATTGAAGACTTCAGTCCCAATTCCGACTGGATTTTATAAGGGGGAAATTCAGTCCCAAATTGGAGACGGTCCCTATCTACTCTAGTCGCTATTGGTAAATTTTACCGGTTTTTACAGCCGTAAATTTTACTGTTTCAAACACTTTATCGGATCTTGCGTTTAATGGTTGTTCTGGTTCAATTTAACCATTGGGAGGCCCTATTATTCAAATTACTTAAATATATAAAATTAAAGTGTCCCCAAGTTTTTTATGATATTTTTTTATTGTTGGAATAAACTTTCATCAATTCATGACATTCATCATAATCGGTAAATGGAAGCCAAGCCAATACCCACGCTCAAAACAATCTATTGTAAAAAATAGGCTTGGACTCAAATATAAAAAACTTGGTCAATTAAAAAAAGAACCAAAAAAATTTTTGGTTTTGGGTCCGGACTTTATTTTATTGTTATATGGGCATATGAAACGATTGTTAGAATTTACAATTTTTTCAAGGATTTTTGAAAATTTATTTATTAATATGAAGTGATATCTCAAAAACTCGTTACTGGGGTAATTGATTTTTGGATTCTACGCTTTAAAAAACACAATGTAGTATGTTACAAATCAAACCAATTAATCTGGCTTACTCAAAGCATATACCTTGGGTTTTATGTCTTTGAATAATTTGTTAAGAGATTTGCAGCTAAAATGGCACGATTTGAACGAGTTTTTGATGTTTGTTGTATTATTTTGGATTGCGTTCCTATTTTAAAAAGAATTTTTTATTTTCTTTTGATTTTTTGATTTTAATCAATAATTTTTTATAAACACATTTAATCTGTATACAGAATGATTCTCCAAGCAAATTTATTGCATTGTTTATTTGTGCATTATTTTCTAACTTTTTAAAAAATTGTTCTTAACACAAAATTGTTCTACTTCTTACTTTACATTAAATTAAGCATGTATCATAATTTCAAGTTTAATTTTACCAATAAATTTTAAACATTGTTTTTAGCTCTTCAAATGATTTAAAATATTATTATTTTTTTATTTTTAGTGTAAAACATTATTAATAATTGGTAGTGTATCATTTGACAAGCAAAAGACCGACACTACGCTGGAGGAGAACATGATGGACAAGACGTCCCTATAAAAATTTTCTAATTTGTGCAATTTTCATTTTAAATGGATTTTAATAACATGTGATTTAATTTCACACTTTTATTCAATTGAATAATATATACGAAATGTTATGTTTATCAAAGAACGAAGTTCCGTGTAATTTATAATTCTATTTTTCTATTGAGGTTTGTGTCAAGTTAATTAAAAAATATTAGAATGATCTTTCGTTTTATTATTTTTGGTTATTTTTAGGCACACAGGGGAGGCGCTTCTCTGACACACCACTTTAAAATTGTTCTTAACACAAAATTGTTCTACTATTATTGAATAGCTCTCACTAATATAGTTTTAAACTATTTTTTTTAATATTAATTTCGGTGTTAACTACACAAATTTTGTCCAACACGCATTTTTCAATTGGAAGAATATCACCTTTTCAAATATTTTTTAGTAGGAATAGTTAAATGAGTGGATAATATCTTATTTCTGATAATCGATGGTAAAGCAATTAAAGTTTCAGTTTATAATAGTTTCTGAAGTATTAACACAACCCAGATAATTAATTTTATTCATTTTTTTGTTGAAACTACGTCAATAATTGTAGTTGTTTATACTGAAGACGATTTTTTTATTGTATTGGAAAAAAAAAATTTAAATTCTTTTTAACACAGTAGTTACTATTCTCTGTTTAGTATTCGCATTAGTAGACAGTTGTTAAGAATTTCCTACATAATCGTTCATTTGATCAATAATCGCTTTAAACTAATTAGTGGCTTTTTAAGGTTTATTTGTTAAATTTTTGAAAATAATTATTGTTTTACTATCCTTCTAATCAATTCATAATACTTCCGGAGTCAGATATATCAAATTTAGGTATTTAGCACTCTGTAAATTTTTATTTATTTAACCAACAAGATTTTAAATTCAGATGTAAATCCATTTTATTTATTACTTCAATAGTTGCAAAATGAAAATGAAAATTGAAATTAAAATAAAAAATCTTGGCCGTTTGACAGCTTTCATTGGCTCAACAATGCCCTGATCGCAAGGCATTGATGGTGTTAATATATAAAAAAATTTAGATTTATCTGTATTCTGTGCTGGCTGCGCATAAATATTTCTTTAAAAACTTAGTATTTTATTTTAATTCTTATAGTGCAAAATGATCAAGTAATTGTATATAGTAGTAATTAGAAATTTGTTTTTTGGTTAAAGTAATAAACATTTAATACGCTTAAATTATTTTAAGGTACTAAAATTAGTAATATTTCAAATATAATTTGTCTTTATCTCAAACTTTATAATAAATAAAATACTCGCTGCAGAAGAGGCAGCGTCTCTTGCGCTGACTTCTTGTTGAGCGCCTCGGGCGGGCCACCCGGATAACATTTCTTAGAAATTTTATTGCATTAAAGGCATGATGGTGTTAATATATAAATAAAATTTAGATTTATCTGTATTCTGTGCTGGCTGTGCAATTTCAATGTTAGAACTAAAAGGATAATCTATAAAATATTTTCAATTAATTTTGATTATAATTTTAGTTCATTTCAACATTTAATTTTTTATTTGTCTTTATTTCCAGATTTATTTTCTCGCCTCTTAATATGTTTGTGTGTAAAGGAAAATATCATTATCAGTCAGTGCATATTTATTATTAATAAAGTTTTGTTGGCAAATGTTTGAATTTATAAAGTAAATGTTAATGTAATAGGTCTAGGAAGCGATTAACGATAAATTGGTGTAGGTATATGGCAAATCAGTCCAATGGCTTTTTCGCCAAGTGGGTTTAAGATTTGGTCTCGTGTTCCCGAATTCCAAATTTTTGGTTTTCGTTGAACATGGTTTTCAAATTCAAATATTTTTCCAAGATTTGGCGCTTTTAAAAAACATAATATTTTATTTATTTTGATTTTGATTTTTAAAGGCTTGAAACATTAGTTATTATCATTTGAAATTATTTCAGTATTTTACTTACATTAATTGGTATATTTTTATTTTTAAAATTTGACGTACAAATCGGTGAAATTTTTCAGTTTATATATTTTTTAGTGACATAATTCGTTTTAGGTGATAAAATATTTTAGATCTCCTTAATAGGATTTTTGAGACTTTTTTTAATTCGGTTTTAACAATTTTATTTTTAATAACCTTTTAAAAGAAAAATGAAGGTGAAATCGCCTTCATAAATTATTTTTGTCTATTTTTATTTTCATTTGCTTTTAAGGTGTCTCATCTGTCAGGCAACTTTGAAATATACATTTTGATAATGTGTTGTTTCATTTGTTATATTTCTATCTATTTTTTATATTAGTCATTTAAGAAATCTTGATTTATCCGATAATGAATATATGTTGGTTATTATTATTTAAGTATTTTTGAAAATTAATATTTGTTTAATCTGCTTATTTCGCTAATTTTTAAATCTCAATATAATATTAAGTATTAAATTTATTTTTCCATTAATTTTTAAGTAACACCGCCGCGAAAGACTGCAATTGCTAGATTCTGAACGACAAAAGTGTATCTCTGCTAGTGAGCCGGCAGATGAAACGGCAATGCTTGCAAACAATTATCTATAAGAATTATATGGTCTTATATTTTAATTTATATTAAATAAAAAGGCCATCTATATGTCGTCATTTATAGATTTTACATTTATGTTGCCTCAATTCTTGAAATATTTCTTTGAGGTAAATTCTCATTTACTCATTATTTACATTTATCTCGCGCATTTGCTGTATGTATCTTCCCATAGTTGATATATGACATACCGTATTTCTTCTATTTGTAGCCCATGGGCTTCTATTTTTCAACCCCCCCTCTTAGAACACCCTTGTAAATTATATTTTAAATACGCAAAAAGAAAAATTTGTTTCAACAGAAATAAATAAAAAGGTGAAATCCTCAAGTTCTTTTTTACAATGAATATTATATGTAATAAAATTGATAAACAAAATGTTAAATTCAATAATAAAAATTTTATGAAAGCGATAAAAATTGTACAAAACATCAGAAAAATTGAAAGCCTTTGCATGGATTGCGGTATTTAAACCAACGTATCTTCTACTCATCACCATTTCGAAGAAAACATTTAAAATTGACAATAATATTTAAACATATACTTACAAGAGTAAATGGATAAAATCGATTAAACCTACAAATTATTAACAAAAAAATATAATTCTAAAATTATTTTAAATAATTAGTGCTGGACGCTCGTTCCACAATTTGTTCATTAATTTAGTAAATTATTATTCAGAATATAATTTATAGTTTTATTCCAATGTAAAAGTCAATAAAAAAGCTATTAGACCAACATTAATGCAGAAAGAGGCTAAATGTAGCCCCCCTCGAGGGGAGATTGAGAAATAGAAGCCTCCCCCCCTCTATTTGAAGCCCCCCTCTAATTGTAGCCCCCCAAACCGTGAACTTTTAAATTAAATTTTTATTTAAAAGAAATCAACAAATCCAAAACCATCAGAAGCCCAAGGATCAAATTCAGTCTCAAATATTCAACTTGTCTTTTTAAGTGTTCTGTGTATTATTTACCTCTACATAATGTTGTGAATGTTTAAACTGCAACATGTTAAACATTATAGATTGAAGCAAACTTTAATTATTAAAAACACATTTCCTTGTCCTTAAAAACATAGTTTTTTCCTAAATTTATTTTTTTTCTCGGACAAAAATTCCCTCATGATGGTGAGGAAAGCGATTTTTTTCTAATAAAAATCACATGTTGATAAAAATGCAATTTAAGTGTGTAACTGCGAATCGCAAAATGATTTTTGTCAAATTTGGATAAAATTTAATGAAATGAAAATTTTTAGTGCCTATTTTGTTGACGATTGGTCTTTTCATCACTTAAAATCGCCGGTCCCAATCTGATTTTGTCCATGTTGGTTTGGTTTGTTGTTTAAGGTGCCCGATCTTTTCAAGAAATTCTTAAATTTTTCTGGGCAGAGGGGACTCTGTGCATTTGGGATGATTTCGCTTGCAACAGGCACGCGAAATGGCCGAGTTTGACTTTTTGGCAGAGGATTGCCGGACTGTTTGAGGAAGTTGATGTGGAACAAGACGAAGAAAATGGATTTGTTAGTGATGGATCAGTGGAATTATGAATTTTGTGCAAATAAATATTTTTATGGTGTTTTTTGTAATTACCTACAAATTTATTTTGGTTCAAAAAAATAACATAAAAATTCGAATATGTTAATAGGTAATTCAAAAAAATACATTGAGAAATAGAAGCCCCCCCTCTATTTGAAGCCCCCTTTCTAATTGTAGCCCCCCCTAGG
>MEIZ01000093.1:230139-251911 GCA_001723225.1 Globodera ellingtonae | reverse complement strand
TAGTTTTTTTTAGTGCTGAAAATAAAAAAAAAGTGAGTGGTTTTGGTGATTTGGAGTCTGGGAGCTAAGGCGGTGCGGAAATTKAAATGTGGACGCTACAACAATTTAGGGCATGCCACTTAATTGTTTCTGACCTTTACAATGTTTTTTAACAATTCTTKTATTGAATTAAATTTCTTTTTATAATTGTTTTATTTTTTGAAGCGAGTTTTTACAACATAATATGAAAACAAAAAAATTAAAATTTATTAAATTTTTTTATCCTTTAATATTATAAAATTTATGTAAAGTAGTATAACAATTCGTCATTTAATTATAATTCACATTAATRGTTATTTGATTTAATTATCTTTTTTATATAATTTTTATGTAAGAGTAGGTTGGTAAATCTTAATCTTACACAGAAAATTTTCTCTGGGATCATTTTAGAATTCTTACTAAAAAACAACAAAAAAAAGGGGACGCAAAATGTACAAAGAGCACTCAAATTGCACAAAATGGAGATTAATAATCCGTTGACAGAAAATAATTAAAAATGCTCGACTAGGAAGGAGAGGGTAATACATAATAGGTATCTGCATATTCTAAGCATTCGATTGGCAATGAAATTTGTATTTGTAACATATATCTTATTTGAAAAATAATATAATATAAAAATGCTTAAAAGCAAGAAATTCGCAAACATTTATCAGCTTTACTTTGTTGCAAATTATTTGAAAAAGATAATTAAGTATTTTTKTGTAGAAATGCAAATAAGTCACTTGGATGCTTTTATTAAATCGTGCATCAACTAAAATAATTCTTTAGTATTAGAAATTCCTTCAAAAATTATTTTACATACACTCTAGCAGCATTGATCCGTTTCGTTCCCAAAAAATATAAAGGATTTGTAACAACCCTTAAATTACGGTTGACATTAAATTACAAATAAATCGTCATTAAATTCAATGAATATGTTATTCTATATTTGATTAAAAGTTTTTATTTTTTTGCTACAAAAATAATCAAGCATGATGGAATTTTGATGATTTAATGTTCATTTCATCTTATATATTAAGTCTATATTAAATTTAGATTAAAACGCATATATCTGCCAAATTGTTGCAGACACAGTTTTTGACTTCAAAAAATTTTAGAGTGACTTGGCACTTCTCCAAACTAATTGTTGAAAATGCTTTATTATTATAGGCTTTATCTAGACATTCATCTATAGAATCGTCTTTAATTTAATTTTCACTTTTTAGCTAAAAAATTCAGCGTATCGAATTTTAATTCTTGTTCTTAATTGGGTTAAGTAATATAAAACGACTACAATTGGTAGTTTTGTAAATTATTATTTTAAATATTTGCATTATTTAATAATTGTTTGCCAGTGGCATCAACGAGTTCGTTAAAATCTCTGGAGCACCCAGCATATTTTTCTCACAATATGGAAGAATAAAAATGCATAAAATGTCAATTAAAATTTATTTGAATTCACACAGTAAAACAATTTAGAAACAAATATTTTAGATGACAATTCACAAGCTTTTCATTCATTTTTTGTTGGACGAAATCAAAAAACATTTGGGGGGTTTTGCATTTTATTTTTGGAGCGATTTTCTTAACAAATCTTGTTAAGTTTTTTAAAAAAATTCTTCCGGCGGCGCCTATCGGCGCCGCCATTCCTAAAAACATCAAAAAAAGTGCCGTAACTTTTAAAATTTTGGTTGCAAATCTCTCAACAAATCGAGTCAAAAATTCAAAATTTTCTCCGGCGGCGCCTATCGGCACCGCCGACCCCCCCCACCTAAAAGCTTAAAATAGATTTAGAAGGCCGCTGAAAAAAAGACATCCTTCAAAATTTTTAAAAATAATTACTGTTAATATTTCAAAAAATATTTATTAAATAAATTATTTTAAAAAAAAAATAATTTTTTATTTTATTTGAAAAAAAAATTTTTCCGTTTTCCGTTTTCCGTTTTTCCGTTGTTTTTGGCCCTTTTTTTCCGTTTTCCGTTTTTTGAAAATAAATTTCCGCCCATCCCTGGTTTGGACTAGGACTCTCAGCACAAAATATATGCTAATTAAATCTAAACTAATATAATAATAGATAAAAGACATAGCATAAAACATAATAAATATAAATCTTTTAATTGAAAAAGTTCAAAGGATTTAATAATATGTTTTTATTATGGAAACCCCAAAAATAAAATATTAAAAAATAATTTACTTTACTAAAGGCCACTGCTCTTTATTCTTTTCCAACAAAACGAAATTTTTGACACTTGGTGCCAGAAGATTAATTAACATTTTAGAATAATATTTAAGACCGAAAAAGAAAAACCTATATATAAAAATTTAATAAATAACAAAAAATATAGGAATTAAGATGGAAAAAACCTGATTAAGGGCATAATTAAATAATTCTTTTTAATTTTAAACTTATTTTCCCCATAATGGTTTTATCAACTGGTGCAATGCCTGTACGGCCCGGAAAATGACTACTAACATTTACTATTCAGCCCCCGGCTACATCTAATATTGTCTAAAAAGAGTTTACAAAAACTCAAAATATTAAAAATGGATAACAACACGCATAAAAGTAAAATATTTATAAATTTAATTAAATCAAAATATTAAAAAATGATAACTAGCATCTCAACTTAAGGGGCATCTGGCCACAACGCGTGCCTATTCGATCCCGACAAAAAGTGTCAAAAATAAAAACCTTTAAAAGGTTAAAGCGACAGCTCAGTTAATTTTTAAATGTAAAATAAAGTAATCAATTTTTAAACAAAATTATTTATAATCTTTGATTAGATATGAATTTCAAAACAATTAAACCGAATATAAATTTATTATCGGATAAAGCAAGAATGTAAGGACTAAAAAATATATATATAATTAATGAAAAGGTCTAATTATCAAATGTATTTTTAGAGGCATGTTAAAAACATATTAAATAAAAAAAGTGTCGGTTTCGCCGGATAAATTTAAAAATGCATAATCTTAATTTAAATGCATAAAGATTTAATATAATTAACAAGAATTAGAAACAAAAGCGGCGTCACGGAAGCCGCTGAACGACGGTAAAATAAAAAACAACATTAAAGAAAAATGTACTTTAAAAAAGAGCGAGGTATATGTAAATAATGAGTAAATGAGAATTTACCTAAAATACATAATCAACAACTGCGGCAACATAAATGTAAAATCTATAAATGACGACATATTTATTTAACATAAAATTCAAAATATAAGACCATATAACTCTTATAGATAATTGATCGCAAGAATGCCGTTTCATCTGCGGGCGAAATAGCAGAGATTCACTTTTGTCGTTTAGATTCAAGCAATTCCAGTCTGTCGCGGCGGTGTTACTTAAAAAATAATGAAATAAAAAATATAATACTTAAAGCACAAAATAAGCAGATTAAACCAATATTATTTCAAAAAAAATTAAATAATAATAATAAACGAACTATTCATTCTCGGATAAATCAAAATTTTTAAATGATTAATATAAAAATAGATAGGTAAAAATGAAACGACTGATCATCAAAATGTATGTTTCAGACTTGCCTGACAAAAGCAAATAAAAATAAAAATAGACAAACTTAATTTATGAAGCCGATTTATGCGAGAGTTTCAACCTCATTAGCGTGCTTTATACAGCTTATTATAAAATAAAATTGTTTAAAATGCGATTAAAAAAAGTTTCAAAATCCTATTAAGGAGATCCAAAATATTTCATCAACTTAAAATGAATAAAAAATATCCTGTCACTGGTTTATTCTTCAGAAATTTCCAGAATAGGTCGTTGCCTAAATGCCTTTTGCGTTTAAAAAAATACTTAAAGGTAACATTGTTACATAAATTTAATTGACCTTGATCGTTTATGGAAATAAAATTCTTAATTAAAATAGCTATTTTATTTATATTGAAAAATATTAATAATTTGTGTATTTTTCATTGTTCTTCGCTTCAGGGCTAGTTAAAAAATACAAAACAAATCATTTCAATAAATTTTAATGATTGTAACCATTGAAATATGTACAACAATAGAAAATGAAATTATCTAAATAAAATTTATTTTAACAGATATGTGCATGTTGTTATATTTATAATTAAAAAATCTGTTGAAAGTCTGTGCCCAAAATCATTAAAAACTAACTAATCAAAGAAAATAAGACGAAAAGCAAAACTTGTGTCTGTAAATATAATTAAAAAGATATTTACTGTGGGTCGGTGTTGAATTCATAAAATCAATATATTGAAAAATAATTGCTTATAAATTTATGTCCGACTACAAAGCGTATGACGACGCTGAAGCGGTGCAAGAGGGCGGTAAATTCTTATTTTGTAATAAATGTTCTGATTTTGGTGCATATGGAAATCTCGGGTGCTGCAAACTCAAGATTAAGGTGCAAGCAGCTTGTCAAAAAAATAATAATATTTAAAATTTTTCTTATAATATATAAAATAAACAACAACAAAAACTTGCATCACGGAACCTGGAAAATGATTAACTGACAAAACGAGTTTAATTTAACACGATGTGTACATACGGGGTTATTTTCTTTTAACCAAGAAACTAAAAATAATATAAAACGCTACCAGGACACGATGCAATATTTAATTATTTAATATCGCACTAAAATAAATTCCATTCAAAATTTATTATTTTCATCTTACAAAACGACCGTAAAACGTTTTAATTAAAACAAATAACGTCTTTGGCCAACAATGCGGGCGGCAGCACGCAAGGAGAATGTGCTGCAGGTACAACGGATTGCATTTGCTCCAGAAATCTTTAACTTCCTTCGATTGGCAATGTCACTGACTGACCTTTATCCCCCTCCCCCTTCTCAACCCTCATCATTTTGTTTTTTTCTCTCTTTCTCCATCTTCACCTTTTATAGTTTTTTCTTCCAACCTTTCTCTGCCCTCACCTTTATTTTGTCTTCTCTCCCCCCACTCTTTCTCTGCCCTCACCTTCATTTTGTCTTCTCTCCCCCCTCTTTGTCTGCCCGCACCTTCATTTTGCTTTCTATTCCCCCCTCCCCGTTTCGCCCGCGTTCTCTTTCCAAATGTATTTCATATCTCTATCTCTTCCTTCGATTGGCATTGAGAATTGACCTTTCACCCATTCATTCATTCATTCATTTTCACATCGAATAGTTGGCATCCATTCCAAAATGGACTAAAAAATGTACAAAATGTAAGTTTTTCTTCCAACTTGAATATTTTAGGATTTTTGTTTTAATTACAACAAACACTAATGACTGGTCAGAGGCAGTAGTTATTAATTGCAGCAGCNTCTTATTTTCTTTGTTCAAAAATTTTTATCGATATTTGTATTAAATTTTAGGTGAAATATTATCTTGCGTAAACTTTGAGATATAATGTTTGTTTTACCAAGTTTTGGGTTTTTGAAAAAAATAGAAGCTTATTAATTCGTAGTTTGTGATTCGCTATTTGGTTTTTTAGATTAGATAAATATTTAAAAGAATTCCTTTTGGAGCGCAATCCGATTATTGTTTTTTATTTTAAATATTTTTCATACCAATTTTTATCAAATTCATCCATTTTTTGATTTACTTTATAAGGGAATATATTAATTAGTCAATGTTATTACATTTTTTTTGATTTTTACTGCGTTTTGAAAAGGTTTTTTAATTAATCCAAATAATAAATTAGCATTATAATGACTGCCTATTATTTATTATAATGGTATGTAATTTAAATTATTTTATTGTTTTTTAAGAATTATTTAATAATGTTGAATGATTTTTTGAAGAAGGTTTTTATTTTGTTTTAATTATTATAAAATTTTTCAAAAGTCTATCATCAAAAAGGCGCGTCGAACTTCGCTCAATGATTTCAAGCGTAGGGTTAGAAATCTTCTATTTTAATTTATTTTTTTTTGTCAATGCAGTTTGATGCAAAATTAGCAAATTAATTAATTTTTTTTTTATGTTACTAATATAAATTTTATATATTTAATTTTAAATCAGAGCTAATGATGGCTGCTTTGAAAACCTATCAGATGAAGGCTTTAAGCAAGGTAATATAACAAATCCCAAACTATTTTTATTTTACTTATAAGCATATCACTCTCAGTAAGTACATTATTTTTAAATGCAGTTTATGCAAATGACGAACTTCCTTCAAGGTAATCGATTTTTTTCTGAGATTTGAGCTCATTATATTGGATTGTCAGATAAACGTGAACAACCTTTTTTTCGACTTAAAATCTTAATTTTTCTATAAAAGGGAGGGAGGCAAACAGAAATATGGCGCAATTTGGATGAACGTTTACCAAACTTTGCATCAATAAATGGATGAATATGAACGAATAAATGGCGAACGGCAAAGAAAATGACGCCCGGCATCACATTTATTGATTGTCGAAGAGAGCGCAGACCAGACTCCAAAGCAAATCAGAGAAAGAGGAGAATTAGTGGAAAATAGAGAAGCAGACATATTCTCTACCTCTTTTTCTCTTTCTCTATTTATCATAAACCCGGTTCAATTTAGCCATAGGGGGAGATGTGTATAAGAGACAGGAAGTATGCATATTAAGTGAAATGAAAAAAAATTCGTGATAATGTATATATCGTCAAACAATTTGAAAAATAATGTCGCACCCTTTAATAATGTTGTCCTTTCTGAGGAGGTTGAAAAATAATGAAACATTTGGATTAAAACAGTATACATACATATACGGTATGCTAGTCCGAATCCCTTTTTATTTTGACATAAAAATAGAAATTTGAATTAAACTTTTAAGTTATACGAAATGAATTAAATCATTTAACAACTGATTGAAAAATTTTGGAACAAAAAATAAAAAAGTTAAAATATTATTAAAATAAAGTATTTATTAAACAACCACTGGAATAAGAAAAAAAGTAGTTTAAATAACATTGAAATTAAAAAAATTCATTTAGATTATTGTGCGAGATGAAAATCAATATTTTTTCAAATAATGATAAGGGAAATACCAAAATTTCAAAAGTTAAATAGATTATTAATTACAGAAAATTAATTGCTAATAGATGCTAAGACTTTAAACAATTTGACGGCGGTTCGTCTTGCAATAACTAAATATATGGCTGTGTAAAAATACAAGATTATAAATTAAATATAATAAATAATGTAAAAGTTCAATAAAGAATTTATACTTGTATTGTTTTAAAAATGAATACAATCGTGAATACCAAGTTAAAAAATAAAAAGAAAGTGATAGTGTTAAGCCTGGCAGTCAGGTGATGAGCTACAATTAAACTTAAAAATGATGAAAAAACATTATGAAACATCGAGAGAATAAAATTTTAAAATAAATGTTATATTACAATATGAACGACGGGGAAATCGATTTTTCATTCATAACACATGAGAATGGGTCAAATAAATTCAAATGACGAATTCAGAAAATTGAACTAGTCGCCTGCGGGGGGCTTGCTTTTGTCTTATTGGTGGGGCGGCTTCGCTTTTGAGCTTTTCCTAGGCCTTTTCTTTCAATTTTTTATTTGATTAAATTTATTTATTTATTTAGTTTTACTTAATTTGCTCTTTAAATATTTCACCATAACAATTGTTCAATGGGGTCACACTACTGAGAGGCACATTAAATGATACTTTATCTCTCTCGTTACTCTTGTATCTCTACCATTGTCTCTCCCTTTACCACACTATTTCGGCGCTATAAGTGTTCAAAATTAAATCATATCTCGATCAGTTTTGATCAAAACTAAACAAACTTTTTTTTGTTTAGTTCAGTTTTTAAAACTGAATTTTATAATATATAAATTATTTTTAAAAATTTAAAATTTAATTTTTGCTTAAAATTGATCATACCGTAGCTTTTTTTCCATTCTTTTTTTATTTTATTTAAATGACCTTCATTTGCTTTTAGATTAATTTTAGCAAAACAATTGTTCTATGGGGTGTACTGCTGGGGGGTTACTTAGCACACTATTTCTTTTTCCTCCGTGATCTGCCCATATCTCGATCAATTTTGATTTTTTGTTTAGCTCAGCTTTTTTTTTGCTGAATTTAATTATACATAATTTATTTTATAAAATTAAAAATTTCTAAATTTGATTTTTTTTTGCTCAAAATTGATCATACCGTAACTTGATCAGTTTTGATCAGAACTGAAGAACCTTTTTTTGACTGAATTAGCTCATCGAGAAGAGTCTAAATGCATATGACACAAAAACAAGCCGTTCGTCAACCCAAAAATGTTCACAAAAAAAGTTAGCGCAAAAAAAAATAAAATTTTCTATTTTCAACATGCAATTTCGACCTCAAGTCGAACTCTTACAGACCCGACCAAAAGACATTTTTTAGCTTATTATGACCCCAAGTTATAATTAACCAGAACCGATCCGATCCGAGCAAACCTTGTTTTTTGGGAATTTCTCACAAAACAGTCAAAAAAAAGTGCCATTTTTCAACTTTTTGTACAGAGCAGATTTCGAACACGGTTAGACCAACCCCCACACAAAATATACCATTTGACCCCAAATTTTGTCTAGTTGTGCCCTTTCTCCAAACCCAAAGCTGCCAAAGCATGGTTCAAATTACTTTTTCCCCTCCAACCCCAACATGGTATGCAAAAAGGGGCGATTTTTTTGGGCGGTTCGACTTTTCGACCATTAGTAGGTCGAAATTGAAAATTTCACAAACGGGCGTTGATAGTAACCTCGGAACTTTATCATTGTTCAAATTTTCAGACAAATCGAACCGCACAAAAAAAAGCCTAGTTCAGTCCCCCCGGCACCCAAAACAGCAAATTCTTATAGTTAGAATCGTCAGTTTTTAAATTAATCATATGGTAAAATATAGCAACGCATTATTAGACTTAAAAAAATCAATCGTTAAAAATGGAACGGGAACAACTCGGGATAACAACAGTAACGAAAGCCTATAAGAAAAATATGATAAATTAAAATTAGAAGATATAAAGCTATAACATATACACTTACTTGGATATAATGCATATTCATTAATTAATAATAAAATAAAATTCATATGATAAAATAAAATGATAAAAGGTGATGATCACCGGCGATAGGTGGCAATTGAGCGTTCACCTTCCAGCACTATTTAATTTGGCATTCATTTTATATATAGATTTAAAAAAACACAATGAAATAAAACTCCAAAAAAGCTTACAAACAAGATTACGATAAATACACATTAACAATTCAAAAAAAAAATGGTTCGGCCCAACAGGATTGGCAAGAAACACTATACTGGGACAAAGAGTTCATAATTTTAGGACCCCCAATTTAAAATGAGTTTAAATATATACTCAAAATTTAAAAAATTAATAAAACATTGTCTACATAAAAACACTTAGTTCGAGCAATGAATTGAGAGTGAATTATTTACAAATGCTCAACATATTTAATCGTGTTAGACAAAAAACTTAAAAATATGCATAATATGTAAATAAAATTTATAACCAATTGCGACATTGTTATGTTCAAATAATCTTGAAATTCCAAAATATAAGTAAAATAATTAAGTTTACATTTAAATGATAAAAAAAGTTGAATGGATTAAAGCGGTAATAAAACATAAAATATATTAAACCAATTAAATTAAACCAATTTATGAGCTGTGACGCTAAATATTTAAAAAATAATTTGTCGATGATTTAAATGAAACCTTTTTTAATCGGATTAAAAAAGAATAATGCGTGATCTGTATGACTCGCATATCATCAATGAAAAGAAGGATAACTAGATTAACGGATCTTCATATTTTCTTTTCAATTACAAAACTTTAACAAAAAAATTAATTCATTAGTGAACAACATTTAATCGAATCAATCTTGAAGAAAATTTAACTGATCATAAAAACGCCTATTTTACTGAAATTTACAATTCTCCGTTAAAATACTTTAAACTGCAATAAAAATTTAATTAAATAAAGAGGAAAAATATGACCAAAAATCCGTCGCCAGAAAACGTTTACAAATAAAGTAAATAATAAGAAAATATCCTGCTGGTGAAGATGCAAAAATTGAGACAAGTTTAAACCGGTTGAATTGTATTGCTTCATACAGGCGTATTGCGGGCGGATGTTCATTGGATCGGATGTTGTTATGCGTCACGAAAAAATCAAGAACTAGTGTATTATATTTTTATATCAATTAAAAAATTAACAATTATATATAACCAACCTTGGAAAATAAGAACTTCTAGATTATGAAATAGAAAATATATTAATGTTCAAATGACAGTGGAATCATCATTTAGTTAAACATTAAAAAAATTTTATATTAAACTTAATTTATGTGACCTTAAAAACTCAGAAAAAAATACAATATTCATTTTTCATAAAAAAAAGCTATTAAAAATTTAATACCATTAAGCAAGCTACGAATTGATTCTATTTTCAAAGTCCAAATAATTTTAGCAAACTACTTGGATTAACAAATATTGCTTACAAATTTTATCCTATTGTCTTCACTGTTGTAAATTAAGTTTAAATTTAAGAGAAATCAAAACATCTATTTTTGTTTTAGGCTTTATGTGGGGGAATGGATCAACAAAAGTGTCCTGCGATAAAATTACAGATTCAGACTTGCAAAGAATTAGTTGCTTTTTACAACCGGTCAAAAAATCTTCAAAATTTGGTCCAAAAACATCATCAAACTATTTCCATAACGAAAAGGTTTAGCACTAAAATCGATTCTTACTTATATTTAATTAAAATGCTCCATGTTAGTGCCAAAAGTCAAAAAATTTGATATTATTTGCTACAATAATTGTAATGTATAAAAAAATTAAAATATAAGTTTTAAATCATTTTATAATTAAAAAAATATCCTTACTGTTCTAAATCATGCATTTCAAAATTAAAGATTTATAAGTTAACAACAAAAGTTGTTTGCAATACCTGTACGTTTTAAAGTGTCACGAAAACGCAAAACGAAAAATTATTAAACCCAAAATAAAGACAAAAAAAAATGTGGAAAGTTAAAAAAGCTAAATGCTGAATACGATGGATAAAAACAAGACCGATTATTAAAAGGTTATAAACATGCGATTTTATCAAAAATGTTTATTAATGTAAATTTTTAACTTTATTAAAAATGGCCATCTAATTGATTTAAAATTTACAAACATTATACGCTAAATTTCTTTAACAATAAAAAACAAATGTGTTAAAACAAAAAAAAATTTGGGAACTTAATCCTTATTGATTTTATTTAAATGCATTATTAAATTTAACACTGCGCGAATTAAGCGGCCGCCCATGGTCCTGGTTTACAACAGCACGTATACGTTCTACCAGCCGGCTTTCCAAGACAAACAGGGGATGAACTGCTCGCACACAACAATCAGTAATAAATAAAATAACCCAGTTAACCTAGACTACAAAACCGATGAATAATTAAAATACCTATTTAACAAATCTTTAGAAAAAAATGATAACCAGTATAGTTAAAAAATAGAACATAGCTAAACAAATCAATTATAAGCCTTTAATCAAAAATAATTTTTTAGGAAGTATGGAGGGTGTAAAAAAACTATTTTAAACTTAATTATTTATTTTTATAAACCTTAAATTCTCAAGAACAACCGGTATTGGAGCTGCCTACATGAGCGTGAAAAGACAGATTGTTTATTGAGGCATGCATTTTATAACTTAAAATTTGTAAAAAAATACATTATAAAGGAGATAAAAAAAATCATTAAAAAAATGGAAAAAAAATTTACTAAAGATGAAAGGCAAAGTAAAAAAAAAATAATGAATTAAAACAAATATTAGTAAAGTTCAAACACATTGTTACAACAATTTAAATCATATAAAAAAAGAATAATTTTTATTTATTGAGAACAACAAAGGTCACACACTACAAGCATTCGTTTAGTAAATAATAGCTATGTTTATTTTGCTGTCTTTAGACTAAAAAATTAAAAAAGGTATCTTTGCAATTTCTGTCAATTAAATACAAACTAAATTATTAAATTTACACAGGAAATTAAAAAATTTGGCATGGAAAAGTACATAAAAAAAACTCTTCTGTAACAATTTGTATAGTAATGGGGTTCTATAACTATACTATGATGAGTTTCAAAGCTACAGCTATGCATTTACCTAAGCTATAGTTTGTATGATTTCATATCAAATAAATCCGTAGAAGTTTAGGTCATGTTTTATGCCATTTATTTATTTAATTTCAACATAACATCTCTGATCAAAACACGGCGAACGTAAAAACCAAACAAAGAAATGCGTAAAGATGGGCAACAGATACATATTAAATAAAGAGCTTCATTTAAAAATAATATAGCGCTTGATAATGATACATAAATGTTGAACAAATATATACTCCAATCAAAAAACTTCAATCAATTCTTAAATTGCGAAAAAACAATTAAATCAAAATGGAAAAAAAAATCGGATTGATGAGAAAAATGTGTACGTCAAAACCGCTCGTCTTTCCATTAAATTTTATATTAAAAAGTAGATTATTTAAAAAACATTCGTTTGCTGCTACATAAATAAAGGCCTTAAATTCAATCAAACGCTATCAAAAATTTGATAACGTTAATAAAAACAACTGATAAAAATATATTGTCGAAATTTAATGCAAAAAATCTATTCATCAACTCCATTTGTGAGCCGTCAAATTAGTTAAGCAACCAACTCCAAAGCGTTTGGCAATTTGCTGAAAAATAGTAAAGAAAAATACAAAAGTAAATAATATTCAAAATAAAAGTTTCCACTAAACGATTTATGCGTTTAAATAGAAACATTAATTGATTTAAAAAACCAAATTTAAAAATATAATATTTTTGTAATTTATTAAAATCTAACCGGCCTCGGACAACGATGTAGCTCTTCTTGCGGCAGGCGGTATGAAAAGTCTTTACGAAAGATGTGTCAAATTGGTTGTGAACAAGAAAAAGTTTGTAATTTTAAACTTGGAAAAATTTTGTGTTTAACATTACGAATTTAATTACATATATTTTATAAAATTAAAATAAGTTCTCAGATAAAATAAATAATTAAAATTATTAAAAGTTTAATATTTTTTATAAAAACAAAAAAGAAAACAATCATTCCTAATTATATAAATATTTAGTCATATTCGGAACTTAATAATATTCCAATATATGTTTACGGAAATTTTAGGCCATCTAAACGCCAATTAAAACATTTTCGCCAAAACAGCAACAAAGACCCAAATAACCCATTTGCAAAAAAAAGATGTTCAAATGCAAGCTAAGGCACATAAAAACTATAATTTTATCTCACGTTTAGCCAAAACAATGTAGTATAAACTAATTATAATTAATATTATAACAAAGCCATAAATCTTAGCAATAATTATTGTTTTATTAGCATATAAAAAATCAAATAAATTGTTAATAGCAATATGTAAAAAACAAAATTAACTGCACGATAGTGCAAATAAAACAAACTTGAAATTAAACTTAAACGAAGAAAAAATAATTCTAAATTATTATCAATCAACCATTATGGGTTTTAAAACAGATTCAGTAAAACATATCAGATTGAAATAATTATAACTATTTAATTAAGAGAAGTAACAATTTACAAATAATTTAAATTTTTAAACAAAATACAAAAAGCAAAATTAAAAAAAGACATAAGCAGAGAAACGGGCTGCAGTTGTATGTAATAACATCGGAGAGATCTCTGACACTTCGGAAGAAAACGATGACTTTGATCATTTAATTAGCTGGATCGTACACGTCATTTATTGTTTAAGGCTGCTGCTTCGAATTTGTTTTTATTTATTTTAAATCAAAAAAACAAACAATTACAATTATATAAAATTCCATTTTATTTTTTAAACAAAATACAAAAAGCAAAATTAAAAAAAGACTGGAGTTGTATGTAAATAAAATTTCTTTTATTCAGCCGTGTTTTGACTGCACACAGTTTTATCGTAAATGGCTTGGCTCCTTTGCCATTTTTGTTTTTTACAAAAAAATGGAAAAATTAATAATTAAAACAATTCGTTTATTTAAAATGAAATTGAATATCAATATTTAGCAAAATTAATAAATTAAAGTTTGTTTTATTTGAATTTATAACAAAGATTAAAAAAAAAAGCTAAATAAAAAGATTAAATTTTTGAAAAACACAAACAATTACAATATATAAAATTCATTAATTGATCATTAATTAAATTTTTGAAGCAAAAAAAATATTTTTAGAATATAAAAAACTACAAAGTGCAAATCTTAAATTATGATATTTATTTCTGTATACATTGTTTGTGAATGTACGTCGTTTAATTTACTAACATTCATTTTGCAAAAATTTCCCCAAAAATTATCAAATTTTTTATACCGATGAGGCAGGGTATCATTGAAAAAATTTTAGAAGGTGTTCGCCAAAATAAACGCCGTAACTGGCTGCGTGAGGCGTGTTATAATATTGCAGCACCTCTGGTGAACCAACAACAGCCTGTCCAACTGACAATGAGCCAAATGCTAAAAACCATTTAAATGAATTGAACCGGCACAATCGCTTAATTGGAAATAAAGACTTCGACATCATAAGCAAAACAAAACTACAAACCAATAAAAAGTTTTAAAAACGAATAAAATAAAATAAGAAATAAAAAATATATCTTTGCTGTATATACAAACTATAAAAATGTTAAACCTGATTATTTATGCTCCGTTCAATTTCCAAAAATGGCAAGAATAAAAATAATAATTAAAATATAAAAATTTCTCGTTGAAAACCCTCATAAAGCCTGAGAATAATTAATAGTATTTAAGTAGCTACCAACTTAGTAATTCTTAATCAATTTATTTGTTAAAATTAATTTTATACAGATATGATGGCCTTCAAAATTTTAAAAAAAAAACACCGTACCAATTACGAACCTTCGTTCTCTACTTCACGTTTGTCAGGTTTGGGAAAGGGTCGGGACTAGGACCCTCAGCACAAAATATATGCTAATTAAATCTAAACTAATATAATAATAGATAAAAGACATAGCATAAAACCATAATAAATATAAATCTTTTAATTGAAAAAGTACAACCGATTTAATAATATGTTTTTATTATGAAAACCCCAAAAATAAAATATTAAAAAATAATTTACTTTACTAAAGGCCACTGCTCTTTATTTTTTTCCAACAAAACGAAATTTAAAACTTGGTGCCAGAAGATTAATTATCAATTAGAATAATATTTAAGACCGTTAAATGAAAAACCTAAATATAAAAATTTAATAAATAACAAAAAAAATATGAATATGATGGAAATAAACCTGATTAAGCCATATTAAATAATTCTTTTTAATTTTAAACTATTTTCCCCCATAATGGTTTTATAGTTCATTGCCCATCATTAAATTTTCTGACAAGTTTGTATTAAAAATGATTGAAAGCCCAAAAATTAAAATATACTACCTATCCTCGAAACATTTATTAAACATCATAATTTAACAATTTTGTTGATAATCTTTTTGTGTGTGTTGCAGAATGAAACAAAAAAATAATAAAAGTTGGAGAATTTTTGGGCCAAAGTCTTAACACTTTAAAATCAAAGAAACTACAAAGTTCAAAAAAACATATGCTAATTGAAATTCTAAACTAATTTAAATTGCATAAAGATAATTAAATATAAATATTTTAATCTCAAAATTTACCAACACAAGGCGGGGAACAAACGCTGCTACCGACCCGGGGGAATATGAGGCCTGGTGAAATGCCTGTATGGCCCGGAAAATGACTACAAACATTTACTATTCAGCCCCCGGCTATATGTAAACTTAAAAAAGGATAACAACACGTATAAAAGTAAATATTTATATATTAAATTAAATTAAAATATTAAAAAATGATAACTCGCATTACAACGAATATGAGGCATGGTGCAACTGAACGGCCCGGAAAATGACTAAAACATTTACTATTCAGCCCCCGGCTACATCTAATATTGTCTAAAAAATTAAAGAGATTTACAAAAAAAAATTAAAACAGGAAAACAACACGCATACAAGTAAAACAACATGCGGCTCTTCGATCACGACAAAAAGTGTAAAAATAAAATTTTAAAAAGGTTAAAGCGACTGCTCMGTTAATTTTTAAATGTGCAAATAAAGGAATCAATTTTTAAACAAAATTGTCGCTAAACGCGACGATCACTTTTCCTCTCCCATTCCATTCACATTCATTCCTTTTGTATCCCCAACTCAATCGTCTCCCTCCCTTCCCCTGTCTACCGCTTCCCCTCATTCTCACATATTCACTTGCCCTCCTCTCCTTCTCATTGCATCATTGTACCCCCCGGGKACATCCACCATTCTTCTAAAAAGGGCGGAGCCAAAATTACCCACCCAACTTTTCCCCCCGCTCAAGGGTTCAAAATCACTTTTGCTATTTTCGGAAGATTTGCTGAAGGCACTCATAGCCAATCAATATTTGTGTTCCCCCACCCAAATAAATAATATTTATTCTGGTGCACTTCTATCGGGGGACTAAGCACACTCAGCACTTCGAAGTTCGAACATCATCAACTCCGATCTGCAAAAGTCGAACGGGACTCAGAAACAATCTGAGGGCCCATCCCGGAATTCGAACCACATCCCGAATTCCCCCCATTTTGTGACAGCCCCAAACCCGTTGCAAATCCGCCGGGGTCCGCCACAAAAATTATTTTGCGTTCGCCTCAATCGCACTTGCTGCGCTGGTCCATAAAACTGAAAGATAAAACAATTTATTATATTAATTTAATGGTTCATTATTAAACAGACGTTCACTATATATCCAAAATAAATAAAAAAGTAACTTAATAAATATAAAATAAAAAGCTATATTTAGCGTTGCCAATACCATGGCACCAAAAAATACAAAAAAAATTTATTCATAAATAATTTAATTTAAAATATGTAACTTTTTCAAATTATAATTTTACCTCCCAAATGCAAATGCCCAATTGCTGCCGCTGGAATTCCCAAAATAAATGCAACATTTCAAAAATCAATTTAGCAAAGCATCGTTTTGTTCTATCCATTTATTTATCGGTCATTGTTTATTATCGAAATTTTACTTTTTTATAATATAAAATATTTGGTTGTAGTAAACCAAGATAGTTTTTGGTTGTTATCATTCATTTATAAAAATATTAAGTAGTATGTCCTTACTACCTATGAATTAGCCAGAATACATAAACGAAAAATTGCCAAACATAATATTAAGTAAATAAAATATCAAAATCTTTAATTGTAAAACAAATAAGTATATTATGGAAATGTGTACATCTGTAATTATTAAAGGCATTTAAATACATTTAAAAAATGTAAACATTTTTAAATAATAAAAAAATCTGGGCTATTAAATATTTAACTGATAATCAACCATATTAACGGTGAAGTAGGAAAACAAAATAAAATGTTGCAATAATAATGATAAACGAATTGTTCAAGTTAAATGGTCTTTATAAAACACCAAAAATATTTATTCTAACGCGTTAAAAGGATAAGTAATCCTAGTAACAAGTGATAATTTCAAATGTTGTTTTATAAAAATAATTTTTCAAAGAAAACCTGCGGCTGGAGGGCTTTATGAATGATGTAATTGATGTGGAATCGGCTCACATTATAAAATCGATTTTTTGTGTAATAACAAATTTAAAAAAAATCTTTTAGTTTAATAAAAGAAAATAACAAAGAAAATAAATAACAACTTACTAACACCAATATTATTACTCTGCGACATCAATGTTTTGCCTTAAAATCTCCGAATCCGAGCATGATTCCCCACATCTACTCTCAATGACCCCGGCGGGCATGATTACATTAAAGTGTCCGAATCGCCAATTTATGTCGCTACAATCGGCTAACATGAAGTGTTCAGAATGCATATGAAAAATTTGAACTCAATTAACTTTGTGAATTTCTGCATATAAACTTTCGTTTAAACTAAACAACTTAAATCATAAATTATAATGATGCCTATTGTTATCAGTAAATATTTTTAATAAATTAAAAATAAATATGTAGCAAATGAATGATGCTTAGTGAAGGCCGATTTGCCTGCTATAATTCAAATAAGAAAATATTTTATCAATTACTTAGGGAAATGTTGAACARTTTCAAGTACATAGCACAATACATAACCTTTATTATATTTAAAAACACAATTATAAAAATCTTAATAATTAAAAAAAGGCTATTTTTCTCACAATATGGAAGAATAAAAATGCATAAAATGTCAATTAAAATTTATTTGAATTCACACAGTAAAAAAAATGAATTAAATGATTTTATAAAAAGTAAGAATTTTAAAATATATTACATACGAATAACGTACAGATCAGATGATTTTACTGAAATAATGTACAAAATTATTTTTRTCATCGGCGGAGCTAAACTTACTTTATAATTACTTTACAAAAAACATAATATGAGGCTTAAAGTATCCTAATATTAAATAAATATTTATTAACAAAAATGAGATGGTGATCAAAGAGACAGGTCGTGGAACCTTCGGCATGGATTTGAAAATTGGAGCGGCAAAAAAAATTTTTAAAATTTATCTATCAATCAGTACTCATGATTAGCATATTGGATACTGATCAGACATTATTTTCAGCATTTCTCAAGAAATTAATCACTATGATTTAAATAAATAATCCATAAAATTAATAATATAATTTACTTCGTGCTTTTGGAACCTTGTAAAGTAACAAATTTATTATTGTAATAAAAATAATAACAAAATACYKMAAGCAAAAGACACAAAGTATTTAATGAATTAAATTCAACATTTTGGTTAAATTAATTTTTATTTTCAAAAAAATTTACAAAAGCAACTAATTTGACTAAACTATAGCACATTAAATTAATTATAATATAAYAATAGAAATATATATAATTAGATATAATTAGCAATCACTTACTCGATAATATTTTTTAAGTTAAAATAATTTTAAGACAACCCAACCCATTTTTTACTTAATAATTAATGTTAAAAAAATAAAACTTCAAAACTGAAAACAATACCATAATAAATAACTTAATTTTTTAGAAAAAGCCAAATTTTTTGAACAGCTGATTAGTTAAAACCTCTGGTTATTGGGTCTCGTTGTTTTAAAAAAAATAACTTTTACATTAATGAATTGAAAATACACACTTGTATGTAAAATAAGGCTATGTTTTTAAACTTTAAACATAATCAACAACCAAAATAATCACAGATTTGCGAATGAATAACCATTAATTAAATATCGTGCAAAAACCAAAAATATCTAAACATTACAATATATCTATTAAAGTCGGCAGTCGGCTAAGCCTAGAAACAAGGTTAGACATCAATATAAAACCTTAAATAGTCAAAAATTCTAATAACAAATACAAACCCTAAACAAAACAATTTCGCTAAATTAAAAAAAAAAATAGATGATTTAAAACAAAAAATAAATTGAATAATTAAGTTCTCTTTTAAAATTTGATTCATTTAAGAATTTGGATGGATGGGGATGCCCGCGCGATGATTGGGGTGGAGAGAGCGTTAAAAAATACGAAAATTAATGACCACACCCTACATGCTTTTTTTGTTGATTGCAAAACTGAAATTAATTTAAAAAATAACGACATATTCAAAGAATGTAAATTTTTAAACAGTTTTTCCTGCAAAATTAATTTTTGCTTCAATTTTCATAACATGTTTCGATTGGTTTTTGTACGACTATGAAGAATAACTAATAAGATTACATCTAAATAATATTTAAAATAAATTTACCAAATTTTCGTCACACATTATAAAATGAAAATTGTGTTGCTCTCTGTTAGAGTTTTCAACGTCAGTAGACGAAAATTATTATATAACAAAATGAAAGGAGAACCTTTAACTTAATATTAATTTAATTCATTGTTTTTTCATAAATATATTTTAATTAAATTTTTGTTTACAAGATACAAAGATTGTTTTTTATAAACACTGGAGTGCCGAAGATACGATGTTTATAAATTTCAAAATGTTTTGAATATTTGAAGAATTTTCAATTTTAGACATTTTTCCTTTTGGATTAATTAAAATATTACGTATTACTAAGATTTAGAAAATTAATCGTTTTTAGGCCAACGAAAAAGACCGCATTTCGGCAAAACTTATGGTAATTGACGCAGTAGCATTAAAAATAATCCGCCACTAATAAAGTAGATATGGTTACAAGCTTTTAAATATTTATTCAACTAAAAACAATTTGCCAAAAGCAAGTAAATAATTATTGTATTTGTATTCAAATTTGGAACCATTAATATTACAAGAATACAAAATCTTGTTAGACGATTAAATGATTTAACTATTACCCCCTCTCCCCTCACCGCTTAATTAAATGTTTTATTCCGCGCAATAATTGCTTAAAATGTAAAGACTGCAAGTTTGATTAAATTGTTTTTGTAATAATGCTTCTTAATTAGTTAGTTTCCACTACTAATTTCCTTTGGAGATAAAATCATTTATTAATTTGTATAAATCAATATTCGTGAACTTTTGATTAATAGAAAATACCTCTATCTTAAAAAAAAATTATTTGAATTGTTAATGATTAAAATAAAAATGGAACATGGAAAAGACAGCGAAAAAATCACAGCATCATCCGTAAGAAGTCCATTTAGAAAAATTAAAATAAACAAGTATTAAATGCTAAAAAGAATTACAATAAATGAACAAATCAGTGATTAGCATATTTTGTTGAAACTTACAGATAAAGCGAGCAGAAGAACATAAAGCGAGCGGGACTCCCCAATGCAATGTCAAATTATATACAACTAAAAAAACCTAAAATTAAATAAAAATAAATCCTAATGGAATTTAAAAACAATTAACCGAATGGAATTGAATCACTAAAAAAAAGGTGAAACATTAAATGAGAAAACAATACATGAATTCGTCTCACACAACCCAAATTAATGCTAAATAAACTCAAACAGTTGAATAATAGCTAAATAAAAAATAGACAAAAAAATTTACATTAAATAATTTTTTGACACAATTATAATAAATACACATTGGCAATTGCGGACAAAATCGCGAGGGAGGCATACAAAGCACAGACAATGGGCTCGGCCCAATCAAAAAAGCCATAACAACGGCCTGAGCAGTCTAGGCGCCAAAATTCCGATGGGCCTCTAAAAAATAGTCAGTCCATGCCTTTAAACTACAATATTAATGTATTGATATAGAAAAAATTTTAATCTTTAATTTATATTAAATCCTGCTTTATTTTTTAGTATAATAATTACAAACTCACATCTTACAAATGCATTTTGAAAGGTTCGCAATATTTAAAAACATATTTTAAACTACCAAGCATTAACAAAGAAATTAGTGTAAAATTTAAACATAAAATATACTTCAAAAATATTTAACAGATAAACTCCAAAAATTATAATTAAAGGTATTCTAAAGAGGAACACTATATATAAATGGAAAATTTATGTCAATTGAATAAATAAACATATGTTATTATATTTGATAAAATCTCTATTAAAGAAAAAAAAATTAATATGTTAAAACCGTAAATACTTGATCTAGGAGGATTTTTTCAAAAATTTGTTAAAAAATGCAAAAATTTTAATTTTTGAATCCATCTTGCCACGATCACTAATCTTAAATTTTATCATTTCTATTTACATAAAACATTGTGTAAATTAAGGTTTTTTCCAAATTTAAAAATATGCCGAATTCAATGATTAAAACTCCCACATTTGCGCCCCCACATTTGCGCCCCCATATTTGCGCCCACACATTTGAGCCCCC
>MEIZ01000093.1:217462-230069 GCA_001723225.1 Globodera ellingtonae | reverse complement strand
AAATGTGGAGGCGCAAATATGGGGGGCGCAAATGTGGGCTAACCCAATGAATATGACTACAAACTTTAAAACTTTATATTAACAATAATTCAATAGCATTTTGTTATAATCAACTTTACATTATTTAAAATGAAATGCAACAAACTTTTAAACTATTTAAATTTAGTAAAAAAAGTTTAGAGCAATTGCGCGTTGAGAACCCGCGGCTTCAAAACTTTTGCTTCGAGGGGACGATGAAACGCCGATTTTCTACGGCCCGACGACTCCGAGAGAGCATTCACCGAACTAATGCGTCTTTTGAAATATTCAGGCAATTGATATTTGTATTATTATTTAAGCGCTATTAGTAGATTATTTATTGTATGCGCTGTCAAAAATGCGGCATTTCTTTTCCAAAACTGCAGAGAAGCTAATGAGAGTTCCCCGAATAAATTTGAAAACAATTAATAATTCTAGCATGCTTTGTTTTTTCCATAGTATAATATTACAAATTCACATCTTACAAATGCATGTTGAAATGTTCGCAATATTTATAAAAAATATTTAAACAACCAAGCATTAACAGAGAAATTAGTGTAAAAATTTAGAGACATAGCAGCAACGGGGCGGCAATTTGTTTTGGCAAAAAATTAGCCAGCCGAAAAAGTTTTTCGACGGCATGGTCTATTAATTCAAGAATTTTTAAATAAACAAAAAACAAGAATGGCAAGACAAAATTACATTACCAATAAATAATAAATGTTACGCGACTGGGCAAAGTTCAAACTTGGAATAAATTTGAATATATGATTATAAGATTGAATGAACATTATATAAAAATAAATAAATAAATAAAACTAAATAAAACCCAAAAATACATAAAAATCGAGAATTATTGTAAAAAATTATTTGAATAAAAAGAAAATAAATAAATTCTAAAACGGAAAAAACCAAGTATACACTCAAAATAAATCATAGAGATACAAAATTGAGGATCTATCTTGCTTATTAACTTCTCAAAAATATGTAAATAATTGCAAATTACTTTTAAAAGTAAAGCATATAACTAAAATGTAATTAAACTGTTTTAAGAATAAAAGAAAAAATAACTTAGTAAAAATCACTGCCGGTATCGTTATGTTAATACAATAATTAAAACGCGGTCAATTCGAGAACGTGTTCAATAACAAAAAGACATCACAAAATAAAACATAACAGAGCTCTTCAACAATTTAACAATAAATAATGGTGATTGTTGGTTTTTACTCTGAGATTTATTTCAAAAAAACTTTATGATGGGAGGCTGCATTATATTATCTTATTTTTATGAAGTAAATATTAAAAGCAAAGTTCACTAAATTTATAAATTCATAAGCATTGACCCATACAATCACCACAGACCCATACAATCACCACAAATTGTTGAATAGATGACTAGTAATAATAATCGAGATAAATTGCTAAATTAAAAAAAAACTTTACATTACGATAAATTAGCGTGTACATGAACATATTTCGAGCAAAATTCATGTGCGAAACCTGTTAAATCTGATATATCGCACAAAAAGGATGAGCGGAATAACCCAATAAAGAAATAATTAACTGAATATGTAAATAAAAAAAATGCAAAAAAGAATTTGAATAGTTGACAAATATAGTTGTAGAGGGAAATAATTTAATGAAAAAAGACACAAAATAACTGCTCAATACGCACATCCGCATCGTCAAAAAAAGCCGGCCATTTTTCCCTGTTTAGGACCCATAAAATGAAAATTTATTTGTGTAAAACATTGCCGTAAAATAATTATTTTATTAATAACTAAAAATCAAATGCTACTCAAACATCAATGAGCCACAACCAAGAAAAAAGCAATTCTAAATTTTGCTCTCATCATCGGAATGACCCCTGGTTGCTTGCATCTCGAAACTTGTGACATTAAAACAAATATTTTTTAAAGATATCATACCGTCAAGTTAAAATATAAATTTAAACACTAGCACCCACTTTGAAATATAGTTGAAAAAAAATGTATTGAATTAAACCCTCGTATTTAAAATTACTTGATTTAAAAACTTATTTTAGTTGTAAGCATTTTTAAGAAATTTAGATTGATTTTAGAGTAACAGACACAAAATAAAAAATAAGTATAATAAAGTAAAATAAAGCAAAATGAAAACATTGGGAAAATTATGCATTTATAATTTTTAAAAAAAATTGAGCATCATCCTCAAATGTGTTGCTATTGCAACTGCATAAATTAAAAATCATTTTATTTGTCAAAGAAGTATGCTCATCRAATAGAAATAAATCACGTTTCTAATAGATTATTTTGTTTTATTTTTTTGCTTATATTGCCATGAATCAAGTATATGTAAATTCAGACAGATTTAGCCTTAAACCCAAATTAATTAATTAATTTCTGTAAACTGCCAGAAGTAAATCAACTGGGTGATAATCACTTAACCTTAATATGCATATTCAAAATTTTCAATGGTTAAAATAATTATCGTTTTGGAAAAAATTGTGACGTTGCAACAAAAAAAAAAAGAATTGAACAATGGGTAGAGGGATGCATGAATATACAAAATGGTAATTAAAGCTAGATTAAAAAATTAAAATCATAGAATCAGCCTGTTAAAGGGTTTAGCTCGGCAAAACTTGATAAGCGAGCACATTGAAGCTGTGCTCATCTGTACACTAGAATAAAAAAGCTACAACAGATGCCCAAACAAAATTTTATAATAATTAGATTTTTTACTTAAAAAATCTTTCATTTGTTTTGTTAATCAAAGATCAAAAGTGCTGAATAAATAAACAATAATAAATAGTATAAATTTTGATGTATTGGGCACAGCTTAAAGAATTATAAATAATTTTATTTTAAGCCAAAAACCGTTATGATTCACAAAAAATTGAGAATCAAAGCTAAAGTCTACTTTAAATGTTATTAAACATATAATGTTTTATCATAGAATTAAATTTTAAATACAATAAATTCTCAATTCACTAAAATAAATTAATGAAATATAGCAATATTGTATATGCATTGGCTTTTAATACATGAAGTGAATTATTAAAAAATAAATAACAAACAATTTTGATCTTTTGAAATCTTTTTACCTAAATTTGCTCAAAATGCTTTGCTAAGAAGTACGAGCTGCTGCGGGAATGGCGGGCGCGTTGGCCAAGTGCCGTGATAAGTTTTTTAGAATTTAACGTAAAGCATTGAATTCTATAAAATATGTTTAGGTTAATAATCAAAAATCTAATAAATATAAAAAATTACAAGACTCAATATTTTTTGTCAATATATTCAATCAACAGTATTTTAAGATGCTCAAAGATTATTCTATTTTTAAATCCCTTCTATTTTTATTAAATGTAATTAAAGTACTTTTTACATATAAAAACATCATGAACAAAAATTAACAACTAATAAATACCAATTTAAAAAATTTGATATATATCTATAAAGAATTATTGGTTGTATTGAATAGCAAAGAGTCATAAAGATGTTGTAAAGTTTACAACTAAAATTTAAGCAAATATAGTTATCAAAAATAAACGATTATTAATAACAATGATGCTGTTATTTTTTATTTAAAATAATAAAATAAAAAATTCTTTGAATAATAAAACTTTGATTTAAAATAATATTTCATTTTTGCCAACTGTAAGGCGTTCGTTCCTTGTACAATATAATATGTGTTATTCCGCAATTGTTCCCGAATCGTAGCAAAATTGGCGTGCATTTTTTGGAGATGTCAAGCACTGTTTTTATTATAATTTTCAATTTCAAGAATTTACATTTTGTTTTTTAAATAAAACCTTCAAACCCGAATGTTTTCGTCATTTTTGATTTTTCGAAAAGAATTAATGAACACAGCCTTAAATTTTTTTTTGTTTCATTATTTTTGGGTTCTCTTTTAATTTTAAACTTTCTGTATAGATTTAACCTGTATTTCCATTGTTCATGCATTATTACCGTATCGTTAGATTAATTAAACGAAATAATATTTTCTAACAAATTTTATTACTAGTTTATTTATTTGTTTAAAGAAATATGTGGTAAAAATAGTTTAACTTTTATAATAAATTATCTCTTAATAAATAATTTAATGATAGACATTTAAAAATTAATTCAATAAAAGGAGGAGTAAGAGTCGGCTTGTTCCAGAAATGATTAACGGAGTAAAGGCAATGAAGTATATTATGGAAATGTGTACATTTGTAATTATTAAAAGTATTTGATAAATACATTCAAAAAATGTAAACAGTTTTAAATAATAAAAAATCTGGCTATTAAATATTTAACTGATAATCAACCGTATTAACGGCAAAACTTAAAAAACGGATTTTCAGACTTTGATGGCCAGATGCTGTTCTGGCGAGTTTTTAAAGGAGAAATGACCACATCCCGCGAGTGAAGTGTAAATGTTTTAGAATGCATGTGAAATAAAAACATTTGACCTAAATCAACTTTGTGCATTTCTGCATATAAAATTCCGTTTAAACTAAACAACTTAAATCAAATTATACTGATGCCTCTTGGTATCAGTAAATATTTTTAATAAATTAAAATTTTATTTGTTATTATTATCAAGTAGCAAATGAATGATGCTTAGTGAAGGCCGATTCGCCTGCTATAATTCAGATAATAAAAATATTTTATCAATTACTTAGGGAAATGTTGAACAATTTCAGGTACATAGCATAATACATAATCTTTATTCTCAAAATTAATGAAATATAGCAACATTGTGTTTACATTGGCATTTAATATATGAAGTGAATTATTAAAAAATAAATAGCAAACATGATCTTTTCAAATAATTTTAAATACAACTTATTAGCATAGGCGAAACACCTACTTTTTTCATCAGCAGAGGCGGAACCTTTTCTTATAATTTACATTTTTGGTTGGAAAAGTTGGATAGAGTGAAGTGGCCATCAAGAAAGTTTCATTGTCATGTTAAGTTTAACATCAAGGCAAAACTAATTAATAAAAATTTGATTCATATATTATAAAATGTGTTTAATACTCAAAATTTAAAAAGTAAATATAAAATAATGAATGAAAACTTAGTTCGAAAAAAATGGAATGAGAAATAATACCACATATAATATTACATCGGTGTGATAATTAAAATCTTGATTCCTATAATATGTGAGATACTTCAGTAACCAAGGCACCCAATTTTTTGACACATCACTTGAATGTGAATAATAGTTGAATATTAATTTCTCACATATAATCAACAGAAAACTCAAATTAGGCGATATAAATAAAATCTTGCTGCTAAAGTAGTATTTCCGAAAAAACTGTTATTTATATTAATTAAACCAGAACAAACTTTAATAAAATAATTTTAAAAAAATAATTTTAATACTCAAATTTATATTAGTTTGATAGATATAAATAATAAATCGCAATGAAAATTCACAAAACGTACAAAAGTCTACTTTAAATGTTATTAAACATATAACGTTTTATCATAGAATTAAATTTTATATACAAATATCTCAATTCACTAAATAAATTAATGAAATATAGCAACATTGTGTTGCTGGGGGAGATGGCGCGTTGGGCAACTATAATGAGGCTGGATTACATCTTCATATTGAACGCATGTAAATTATATAAAATGGCGAAGCAAGGCCAGAGAACGTCGTATGATTCGGTGACTAAATAAAACAATATTCTAAATTTATAATTTTTTAGTCAAAATAATTGGTACATGCGAAATTTACATATTTGGCCATACAGATTAAATTCAAAAAATTTTATGAAATCAAAACATCAACTTATTCCTAATACGAAAAATGATGAAATAAAATAAAAAGTAGAAGTGAAAATAAATAATAAACAATTATTTAAATCATCAATTTTTCTCGATTAAATATAATGTTTTATTTGGTTTTTTGTTCTGAAGGCAATAGCAAATGAGAAAATATGGTTGAATTACAAAAAAGGCGCACAAGCCGAAATCGAAGCGTGATTTTACCCTTTTTTCTGTTAAGACATCAAAATTTACAACTAATTTAATTCGACTGTTACTTATTACTAATTTTGCAAAAATAATCAATTAGTTTTGTTGTTTTCTGTTTTTCAGAATGGCTCTAACCCTTGATCAATGAATTTAATTTTGATTATAATTTTTTATGACAATTTTACAAAAAGCGGCATTTCCTAAATGCATACCTAAATCTCATTTTGCAAAAATTTTCTTTAATCATTATTAAGTTTAGATTTTTCAATAGCAAAAAACCAGTAGATTGTTTTTGAGACTTTTTGTTTTGAAATTTAGTTACAACAAAATTGAAAAATGTTATCGCTGCAGACTCTGTCTCTTATACACATCTAGATGTGTATAAGAGACATACACAATTTTGATTATGATGTGAAGGTTATTTTGAGATTCAACGTCTTATTACGGATTGCTTATGTTACGAGCAAATAGTAAATAAAATTCAATTTTTAAAAATATTTGAAAAAGATTTAATGTACTACTGCTAAAGTAAATCAAAAACCATTACTAAATAAAAAAGGTATTCAGACGTTGTTAACTTATAATTAATTATACACAAAGTTATTAAAAGATCAATTTAGTTTTAACATCATTATTCCACAGCATTATAAAAAATGATAAATTACATTTAGCTTTAGTAGTAATCAAAGCTTAATTATAAGAATCCAAAAAATATACAAGATTTTTAAAATAAATTAATGTCAAATTTATTAAATGTGTAAATGATTCTACATATTATTTCACTTTCACGTTTAATGGAATAGAATCAAAATAAAAAATATAATAACGATAAAAACAATTTAAAATAACAAATATTAAATTAAAATCATGCGTTTCGAGAAATATATGTCAAACCGACGATATTAGACGACACCTTAATAAATGGCTGCACAACAACACATAAAATTAATTAAGTAATTTGATAATTGATTATACAAATCTGATTAAATCTGCCATACATAAAAACTGAATTTATTAATTAGTTAAACCAAGGTTATTGGGAAACTTTGAAGAGTACGTGTAAATAAAAGCAAACATATTTCAATTAATTCTAAACAATAAGTTTAAACATGATAAAACGAAATTATTTCTATATCGAATTTTTCTTGCCAAGATCACGAATTTTTTGAAATTTCATTAAAAAAATCGAATTTTTTTGTCAATCCGTAATACGGATCACAAAAAATTGTATCAAAAGCATAAAATTATCAATATAATTAAAATACAAAAATATGCTTTACTTCATTTTTTCATTTTGAATATAATGCAAGTGAATATTTTACTCAATTAATTTTAATTACTTGTCGATTTAATTAAAAATACAATTTTTGTTTTTTATATATATTTGAAAGAATATGATATGGTGTTACGTCTCTCAAAATAAATCTAATTTATTGTTTATTATCAACTAACTCAAAACTCAAAAAAATTGCATTATATGAATCACATTTTGTAAGCACAAACGAACAAACGCGCCCAAAAAAATCCTTAACAAATCAAGGTGTTTACATTTTTTTCGACCCATAAAAAAGAATATTTAAAAAATATTATAAACTTCATTATTAATTCGAACGTGTTAATTAATTTATTCTTATGTTTAGAGGCCCCCGGGATTAACCGAACAATTTTCCAATTTTTCATAAATACAAATATTAAAAAAGCAACCCAATATTGTTTATATTAAAAATATAATAATTAAAAAAAATTTTAAATATAAATTACCAAGGAGTTCTCTTTTAAAATGCATTTAAATATAACCACGTGCTCTAAGGCGCTAAAATTGTAGTAAACCTGAGAATTGGCAAGAGAAAATTATATTACCAATAAATAATAAATGTTAGCGATTGGGCAAAGGCTTGAATAAATTTAGATAAACGATTATAATATTGAATGTAAGTTATATAAAAATAAATAAATACAACTAAATAAAAGCCCATAAAAAGAATATTTATTCTAAAAAATTATTTTAATAAAATGAAATAAAAAAATTTGAAAAATAAAAAAACGAGTATAAACTCTAAGCTAAATCACAGAGATTACAACATTGAGGTTTTGTTAGCCGCGATTATTCTTCAAGAAGAACTATAAATATTTAAAATAAAGCAAATAGAAATGTTATGTTAAAATTAAATTTTCCACATTTTATAATCAGCAATACCCTGACGAGGTATTAAAAATTTAATAAATACATTTAAATAAATGATAAACGATTATTAAAAGCAAAATAAAATATAAAACCTCTGTATTTTATCAAGGGCGATAAAATCGGCGAAGCATGGAAGATGCCGAATCTCCACGAGAGTTGCTTTATTGGTTATTAAAAACAGTGATAATTTAATTTATAAATCTCATAGAAGCCCAATATATTTGAATAAATAAACCTAAAAAATAAGTTTATGTGCTTAAAAAAAGACAGTATTTGACTTTATATTTCCATATTATAGAGTTTGAACTCCATACAGGCATTGTAATTATAATTATAAAGGCAATCAGGAAGAGCTGAATGAAACCTTCCATTAAAACAAAATTAAATTATTAATAAAATTACCTAAAGTATGTAATGTTGATTCAATAATTAGTAAAAAATGAACGTTTAACAAATATTTAAATAAATGAATGAATCATAAATAAATAAATAATTTAATAATAAACGATTTAAATGGAAAAAACATAATAAACATATAACTTTTTTAATACAAACGATTTTGATGAACGGGATTTTTATTGAAGAAAATCAGGGCTAAGATTTAGTTTATACCTATTTTTTTCTACAGCCTTATTTTGACGAGTTATGCACGAAAAACATGTTTTTAACCCGCAATTCTTCGTTTTAACGAGCCTAAAAAACCTATTTAGAGATTTTCGCACCTAAAATAGGGGCAAACCTATTTCCAGTCAAAAAGTTTTTTTTGCCCCTATGCGGGTTTTTGAAAATGTTTATATAAAATGTAATAAAAATTCGAATTTTTCTTGCCAAGATCACTAATTTTTTTAAAATTTTTCATAAAATAATATTCGAATTTTTTGTTAGAATCCTTCATAGAATTTCTTGCTTTTTTAGGCGCCTTTTTGCAATTTTTCTTGCCTAAAAGTAGCAGCCCTACTGATTGATAATTTTCACATGTAAAACACAATTCTTTTAAGTCATTATTGTTATTTTTACTTCCATTTTTTGAGCCTATTTTTGCTTATGAACCCCGGTTTTAACCTATTAAGTAGTTAAGGCACTTTTTTCACCTATTTTAGGCGCCTATTTCAGGTTCTTCGAGGCTAATAATCTTAGATTATTATTTAAAAATTTAATTAAATCAATTAGCATTTGTTCACAAGAAGGCAAGCGCAATAATGACAAAGGATTTGGAAAAGCATGGAAAATAAATTAGCAAATTATTAGTCCAAATCCATAATGTAAGTGAATATTTTACCCAATTAAAAATTGTCGATTTATCAAAAAAACAATTTTTGTTTTTGTTATATATATTTCAAAGTTATGATAGTGTGTTACGTCTCTCAAAATAAATCTAATTTAATTGTTTATTATCAACTAACTCAAAACTCAAAAAAATTGCGTTATAAGAATGCACATTTTGTAAGTACAAAGGAACAAATGCGCCCAAATTAAATTTTCCACATTTTATAATCAGCAATACCCTGACGAGGTATTTAAAATTTAATAAATACATTTAAATAAATGAATATGAATATAAGATGCAAGCAACAAAAAATTTATTAATCGTTAAATATACAAATGGGCGCATCAGACAAAAAGGGTGGACCCTTATCATTTAAAAAAATTAACTATTTAGTTAGTGCAAAAAGATTAAAGCAATATTAAAATAAATAAATTTAAAATATGCAACCGCAGCGAGTCACACTCATTGCGACCGATGACAAGCAATAATTGCCATCAATTTTCTCAACAATTGTATAATAGTATATTAAAAAAAAATTAATGAAGTTTAAAATTTTTTTAAAGAAATTTAAATAAAAAAATATTTAATTAAGCCATTTTTTGTCTAATTAATTGAACAAGCAACCCAAAGTGTTTGTGCAAAATGCAACTGCTGTTCCAAGTAAAAATAAATAAATGATTATAAATTGAAAAAATCCTTGGAAAACGTCTGGAATAACGCAAAAGTCATAAAATCTCTTCTTCGATTAACGGATCGACCGTGTCGGTTTATTTTTCGGAAGTCAGAATGCTAAAACTGGAAGCTTTTGCCGGTCCAGATAAAAATACAAAGTTGAAAATATTTAATGATTTTAATTGCGAATTTTTTAATTCAGCCATTTTTGTCTAATTAAATAAACAAGCAAAAAAAGTGTTTGTGCAAAATCTGCTGATCTAGATATTTTGACGTGGAACTAGTTATTAAATAAATGTAATGATATAAGATGCAAGCAATTAAAAATGTTTTAATCGTTAAATATACAAATGGGCGCATTCGACAGAAAGGTTGGACACTTATCATTAAAAAAAAATTAAAATTTAGTTAGTAATACAATTGGCAAAAGATAAAGCAATTATATAAAATAAATAATTAATTATCCATATTTTTTAACAGAATTGGGAAGTGGTGAAACTGCTGTCAACCATCTCGCAGCACTTTTGTGACGTGGAACTAGTTATTAATAATTAATTAAAGAATTAAACATTGTATCATAAATCGAAATTGAAATCTTTTAATCAACAAAAGATGAAACGATATGGAGAATCTGAAATATTGCCCAATATAAAACAAAAACAAAATATTTAATTCCCTCGAATAAATATATGCAATTTAAATCATTGTTTTTCATCTCACATTGGCTTCTGATGATCTACATCTGTAAATCTTAAATAAAAAGGCATTTGTTCATAAATGGCTAAATTAAATCTGCCCAAATCTGGGTAAAAGATTTGGCAAGTTCTACCGGCATTTTGTCAAAGCGACCAAACCGTTAAAATAAAATTACTATATAATTTGGTATCTATAGCACGTCTGCTACGCTGAAAGGAATTTTCGCCGCAGGCCGGTTGGCTACATGACTTTGTACTCTCTTTGAATATTGGCGACTTCAATTATTAATAAACAATAAATTGTGTAAAACATTATTAATAATGGAAATTCAATTTTTTCTCGCCTTTTATAAAGATAAAAATTAAAATAAACTGATGGATTTATTTATTAAGAAAACTTACCATCATTGTCCGCGACACTTATAACTCAAAAATTTCCGCCGTTCAAGGTAGTCAGGACGGAAATTTAACAACAATAAATTTTGTAATTTTAAAACCAAAGTAAATTGATTCAAATTGTTTCTTATTGTAGTAATACGTTTCAAAATTTAAGCAAACCATTTATTAATTTATCTCAAATTCAAAAATTTGGATTTTTAAATCATGAATAAATTATTATCAAATTATAAAAAAGAAAAAATGAAATCTAATAAATTGATAATATAAGTTAATTTGTTTTTATTACCGGCTAGCTAAAAATTTAATTTCTCATAATTATAAATTTAACAATTAAAAAAAATGTCTTCATTTTCTCCCCTAGCCTATTTTTAAACCGTTTTCATTGATGGATACATAATCCAAATTGCAGCAGATTTCGACTATTAAGTAAATTGAAAATGAAAAACAATTAAGTGAAAATCCTAAGAAATAATTAAACAAAATAGCTGAATAAATTATTTAACTTACCATTAAAGTGTGATGAAATAAAATTTCAAAAGAATAATAACAGCGCTCAAAATTAATGTTTAACCAAAATAAATTAATTTCATAATTCTATAAATGAAAAAAGACAATACCCCATTCAAAGTAAATTGTGCAATATAAACCAACACTAAATGCCTTTTAAATTAAAAAACGAAGAAAAGTATGGCAAATGGATTTTTATAAAAAAATATTTATTATATAAAGTAGTGATCGGCCAGAAGGGTCGGCGGGTACTTTTCGGTAAAGTACCGAAAAAGTACCGGTACCGAAAAGTACCGAAAAAGTCCAAAATGTTTCGGTCGGTACTTTTCGGTAAAGTACCGAAAAAGTACCGGTACCGAAAAGTACCGAAAAAAAATTGTCGGTACTTTTTCGGTTTTCGGTACCAAAATTTTTTAGGGTAACTTTTTAACAAAAAAGCGTTTATTTTGGAAATCTTGGCTTATAAATATTTATAATTGAGTTTTGGGAGATTGCGGTTTAAAAAAATCAGCATTCGACCTGTTCCTGTCTATAAGAATTTTAATAGTTTATGGATCAGTTTGGAGGGGGATCGGCGGTGCCGATAGGCGCCGCCGAGAAAATTTTTTTTTTTGATGGAATTTGTGAAGAAAAATGGCCCAAAAAATGCATCCAGAAGGGCTAAAAATGAAAATTAAAAAATCATATAAGATTTCAAAATTTTCCGGACATTATTGAAATCCAGATTCCGGGTAACAGTGTGCTTTGTGCCCCCCCCCTTTTTTGAAAAAATACAAAATTTTTTCAGAAGTCGATACAAAAATATTTCTAGGGGTATTAAGAGGCGTAGAATCCGATTCTAACATCGATTTCGACCAATTTCGAATCCCGGACCCGAATTCGAACAAGTTTCAAAAAATCAATTTTCCCAAA
>MEIZ01000093.1:175649-212186 GCA_001723225.1 Globodera ellingtonae | reverse complement strand
ACACTAGGTGAAGTAGTAGAGATAGTGAACGCACTAGGGGAAAGCGTACGCTGCTAAAAACAAACAAAAAATTTGATTAAAACAAAAATCTAATTMTATTTAAAAATAACTAAATAAATCAAACAACAATAATGCTTTCTTAAATGCAATGTAATAAGTATATATCATCAGTTCGAAATTTACTAAAGCCTAAAATATATTAAACACTAAATTGTAAAAAAACTTTTTGAATAAAGGTATCAAATTGGTGTTTTTATCAATAATAAACCAAAAAAAGGAATCGAACTATATTATATAAAAATCAAATGCTTTTTATTCATGAAGCACTTTAAAACAATAATTAATAAGTGAATATATAATTTTTTGGAAAATGAATAACAAGTACAAATTCATCCATTTTAATTTTTTTAAGTTTACGGATCCTCGACACTAAGCAAAAATTTATATCAATTAAACAATTCACTTATATGTATTACGCCAAATTAAATTATATTTATAGTTAACACAAACAGCTTCATCAAAACGAACTAAAAACTACTAAAACTCGTAATAGATATGTTTTTTTATTTTCTAAATTTAATAATTATACAATAAATAAATGAGATCTTGAATCTGAAACACAGCCTGTCAAGTAACTCAAATAATAAAAGCCGCGCAACATTATAATAATGACTTAATAAAGTTCATAAAATAAATAACCAAAATGCGATATCGGAAGAAAAGAATAGCTGAGCGGAAAAAGAAGTTTCACGTTGTGGGTGACGTTAACAATGATTGTAATTAACGAATTCGAGGGAAAATACCCGTTAGAAGTGATAGGGCACGTTAAATATTCAAAAATAATGGACAAATATTCATTTAAAGACTAGCGTTTCACCTCGCATTAAAAATTGAAATGACTTAAAATGAATATTTTATACTAGATTACACAACTGTCGTTAAAGTCGCAAAACTTTTAATATCAAATATAGTTAAAGTGCAACACGCGATCCTCTGCCTTGCCCCAAATGTATCGCAACCTTGGTCGTTTGAAAATGATTAATGCATCACTGGGCACGTGTCCACAGAAAAAGGAGCGCGGGAAGCTACCCGTGCAAGCTGCGCAATTGTTAAATTTTATCAATGAAAGAAAATCAAATATTAACTCCCTATGATTGTTTCAACAAAAAAAAGAAACAACCATATAATAAAGATTTTAAATAATAATTAATAATTTGCTGTTTATGTAACATTTACAAAAAAAGAAATAGTATCATTTAAGTAATAATAAAATATCATTTATAAATGTTAATTTGTCCAACTTCCAGCGTAAGTTTTTGAACTATACGTTTTGTAATCAAAATAATATTTTTATAATTATTTTATGCGCAAATACTCCCTTATAGGTTTTAAAAAATTGATAAACGCTGTACGACAACAACAAAAAAATATATTTGAAAAAATAATACTATACATAAAAACTAATTAATAAATGAAAAAAAGAACTACAAAAAGTGACACGGTTTTAAAAAAATATTTGGTTTTGATATTAATTAAATAAAAATTGCCCAACTTGTTTACTTAAAACGTATGTAATATTATAAAATAGCATCGTCTTATTAAGCAGGGCTCTCAGATCATCTTCGATGATGGCATCCGGCTCCAAAATAGTGGAATTTTTATGGCAACTTCTTAAGGATTTTTCAAAAAAACAATTTTTTTTAGAGAATTTTGCTTCACTTCTGGGGGTCGGGTGGTGGTCGGCGTTGCCGATAGACGCCGCCGAGAAAATTTTGAATCAATTTGTTGAGAGATTTTAAATTTTTTGTGACAAAATTAGGTTTAAATATCTTTGAATATAAATAAACAAATTTCTAATTTATTAAATAAACCACTGAAAGAAATATTTAGGCAAAAAAGCCAATTATCAAATAAAAAAATTTTTAAATTAAAAACTAACAACGAAATTAAAAAAAATACCAAACAATAATTATAAAGAAATGCAAAAAATATATAATTGATCACAAGAGCATAAAAGGATTGAATAATGAAGTAAAAGCGGTTATATATAAGCCGTAAGGAATATTTAATAAATTTTTAAATAAAGACTTTTTTGGGCGATTCAGCCCATCTATTAAAAACTGAATACAACTAAATAAAAGCTATAAAAATCAAAGTTTTTAGTGACATTAAGAAAAGTTTTTAATAAGTAATATTAAAAAATAAACCAAAATTTATTTAACAACATGCAAATAAACCAAAATTGAAACCTCAAAAAAACATTAACAATTCAAAAAAAAATTGTTCGCCGCCAGATTGGCAAGAAACTCTGTACTGGGACAAAGAGTTCATAATTTTTAGGACCCCCAATTTAAAATGAGTTTAATTTCTCAAAATTTAAAAAAATTAATAAAACATTGTATACATAAAAGCACTTAGTTCGAACAATGGAATAGAGAACGAATTATTTGCAAATGCTCAACATATTTAATCGTGTTAGACAAAAAACTTAAAAATATGCATAATATGTAAAATTTATAACCAATAGCGACATTGTTATGTTCAAATAATCTTGAAATTCAAAAATAAAATAATTAAAACACAATTTTATTTGTATTAATAAGTTATTAGTCTAAAAAATGTTAAAAGTGCAGCTCGACGCTCGGCAAACAAAAAAATATGTGTAAAAATTCTAATTATTTTGTGTTTACATTAAAATAAATAAAAAATGAAAATTAATTTAAATTATAATTTGTGACCAAAAATGTGCAATTTAATAAACTTGAAAGGCAAAATATGAGAAACGGTGAACATTAATAAATTAAGGCAAATTAAAATAAATTTTGGAATCAAAAAACCTATTTTGCATAAAATTTATTTTAAAAGATTATCTGTGGTTGATTAGTTATTTTAGGTATATTTTTCATGTTTGTGAAATTAAGTTAATTAGTATTATTTCAAAATTAAATCTAATTTATATTTTTATTGTTCATTCTTTTATGTATTTAGATATATAGATCTACAAAATTGTTCAACCAAAACTACGACAAAACGGTGATTTTTAATAAAATAAAAATTTATCAAATCACTAACTTTTTCCGTTTGGTATAACAGTTCATCAAAAAACTTTTAAATCAGACAAAGCATGAGAGAAAATTTTATTTAATTGGACTTAATTAACTCTCTTTAATTTATTTTAAAACTTAACGATGAAAACTAGGGTTTAAATTGTATAATTAATTTAGACGCATTGCGAAATAAAGAACTAAATTAGCATAAAAATATATACTAATCATTCAACGCACATTTATTTGCTTGCACCAAAGGTGCCCAAATTGATAAAGAACTAAAAAATATATAAATAATGGGCAAATATATTTCAAAACGCTGTCCTAATTATCAAAAATATAAAATTAATTACATTAATTCATTTTGTAATTATCAAACATTGTTGATAACAATTTTAAATTTTTTTAATTTGTATATAAAAATCCAAAATTAAATGTAAAATAAATATCAGAGGAGGTGTATGCGGAAAACTACTTAAATTTTTAATATGATTTTTTGAGTCTTTCAATTTTTTATTGAACATTCTCAATTTAAATTCAATAATCAAACATAATCTCAACATAAAATAATGTCATTTACTTTCAATATTTAAATTAAATACAACATTTAAAAATGAAAAAAGTCTATTAAAACACAATTGAAAAATTTAACAAGAAAATAACTATCGATAAATTTTGTTATTTATATCTTAAATATCACATCTAAAGAAAAGATAAATATAGTCATTTCATGCGACATAATTCAAACATATAAACAATATAATGTTAAATTTAAAAAACTATTTTAATAGCTTTTATCTAAAAGAATAACAAATAACAAAGATTATACACAAAGTATTCAAAATATGAATTAAAAAATAATTCTAACTAAGTGGTTACAAATAAAAATTGGTTAAATAATTCCAGTAATATGTAAAGGAAGAAGGAAATCATTCAGTAACGCAAAACAAAAATTGATTAGAACTATATTTTAGCATTGGCTGATGTCATAAAAAAAGTTTACATTTAAATGATAAAAGAAGTTGAATTGATAAAAGCGGTAACAAAACATAAATTATATTTATAACAATTAAATTGAACTAATTTATAAGCTGTGACGCTAAATATTTAAAAAATAATTTGTCGATAATGATTTAAATGAAACCTTTTTTAATCTGATTAAAAAAGAATACGTTTGAATGGATAATAAGATGTTTAATGACATTTGATTAACAAAATATATTTTTTATGAATCGCAGTCAGAATGTTCAAATACGTGATCTGTATAACTCACATATCATCAAGCTTCCCGGCGTTTATGCTCTGCCCCGAGTATACACGACATTTTTAAAGTATTGCAGAGTAAAATAAAAATTATTAAACATTATAAAACTTTTTGTTAAAAATTCAACCAAATTATATTTTAGTTCATTATAGTTGTTTGATTTATATTGAAATGAATATTGAATTTTCAGGAATTCACTGATTATTTACCGCTCACTTTTGCGTCAGTTATATAAATAAACATAATTCTTAAACGTTATAAAGTTACTAAAATGATAATAATTATAAAGTATTAAATTTAGATGATATCTTTATTGATAATTATGGCATTTACAATTTTGAAAAAAATCCTTTAATGCTCAATGGATTTTATTTAAAAAATAAACATATATACATAGAGATATAATACCAGAAATAAATGAAAAGAAGGATAACTAAATCATTGCTGATTAATGGATCTACATATTTCTTCTTTTCATTACAAAACGTAAACTATAATTTATAAAATTTGTTAACATATGAATATATATGAAGAAAAAAAGGTGCGATAATTAACACATTTAATGATAAAATTAAATTTTAAAATAATATTTAAACTGCCGATGTTACATAAAGATAAATTGCTAATTCAAACGCTTTATATAATTAATATAAATATAGGAATGAGATAATGAGCATACACACTATACAGAGTATAGCTAATAGACGTTCTCAACAACGAGCTCAATTTAAAAAATTAACAATTTAAACTATATTATTATTTTTATTTAAAAAAAATTGAATAAGCTTGTGCAAAATGGTCTCATTCCTCGACAACCACTACAAGCAATGGTTACTTCAAATGGAACATATCCTTCAGACAATTGGAGAGATGCAAGCATTGAATTTTGCCAATAAAAAACATAAAAGCTTTACCACAATCACTAGGGGAAAGCGTACGCTGCTAAAAACAAACAAAAAAATGATTAAAACAAAAATCTAATTCTATTTAAAAATAACTAAATAAATCAACAACAATAATGCTTTCTTAAATACATGTAATAATTATATATCATCAGTTCGAAATTTACTAAAGCTTGATCCTTTGGAATGGAAGAACATTTTAAAATTCATTTAAAAACTAAAAAATTAAGACCCTTGATAAAAATTAGCTTAAATTTTAACAAAAGTAAACAAATTAAAAGACAAAATTATTATGCAGCTCCCAATCATTAACAGAATTAACGAATAATGTCTTGTTGCGATATGTTAAATTCACTAAGCATTGAATTTAAATTTTAATGCATTTCCTTCCAAAATGTCAACATATCATTACAAACATTATAAAACACAAAAACTGATGCTCTTTAAAAGCTTCTATTACGTTAGAATAAAAATTATAAATTTAACAAATTTGGCAAAAACACAAAAACAAACAACTTATTATGTGAATGGTATAAAAAAAAAAAACAATTAAAATATATTAAACAATAATTTTCCGGCTCCGGTCACTCCGTGAACCGGAAACCGAGCCCGTAACCGGATCGGGAAACAAAATTTAACAATTTGGGTGATCAGTCTTCTTCATACTGGTCCGATCGGGACCAAATAAAGTGCGCTGGATGCGCGAGAGGGTGCTGCACACCGTCGTGTGCACAGTTATGGCCTACGGTTCGCGCTTTGTTTTTTGGTTGGAATAAATAAAAATAAAAATATATTAAACACTAAATTGTAAACAAACTTTTTTAATAAAGGTATCAAATTGGTGTTTTTACCAAAAATAAGCCAAAAAAAGCAATCGGACCATATTATATAAAAATCAAATGCTTGTTTATTCATGAACCACTTTAAAACAATAATTAATAAGTGAATATATTATTTTTTATAGTTAACACAAACAGCTTTATCAAAAAGAATTAAAAACAACTAAAACTGGTATTAGAAATTGTTTTTATTTTATAAATTTAATATTTAATATAATAAACAAATACGATCTTGAATCTGAAACACAGCACGTCAAGTAACACAAATAATAAAAGCCGCGCAATTATTTAAAAAGTTCATAAAATAAATAATTTCAAAAATACCACATCGGAAGAAAGGTATAGCTGAGCGGAAAGAGAAGTCTCACATTGTGTGTGATGTGAACAATCATTGTAATTAACGAATTCGAGGAAAAATATACGTTAAAAGTCATAGGGCAGATTCAAAAATAATTGACAAAAACTAGCGTTACACTTCGCATTAAAAATTGAAATGACTTAAAATGAATATTTTATACTAGATTACACAACTGTCGTTAAAGTCGCAAAACTTTTAAAATCAAAAAAAATAGTTTAAAGTATGTGCAATTAAAAATAAATGAGTTAAGTTTCCAAAATATAAGCACAATAAAATATTAAATTCAGTGAAACAGCAAAAGTGTAAATCAAATAATTTTGCAAAATAAACTACAGTTATAATAATTTATTAAACATACCGATAAATAAGCAATGATAAATTGGAAAATAAGAACATGAAATACATTAAAACATTTTTATTAATATGAAGGATTCCAATATTTAATTTATTATTAATATGAAAAGGATCAATTTAATTTAAAAGATTTTTGTTGGAAGATTTAATGGAAAGTGAAATTGGATCTGGCCCGCAAAAGACGGGTTCGTGAAGTGAAGGCCCGTAATATTTTTTACGACAATCCTTAAAACAAATCGACTTAAATTTTAAAATCACTTAAAATAAATTTCTTTGAAGATTCGACGGGAAAAATTAGTCGACCGGTTGCAGTTGATAAATCAAATTAACAATAAAACCATTAGCTATAAACTGCCTTGGTATTTTACGATAAAACTGATGTTTCATTGACATTTTTACAATCATCAAACATATATACAATATAATGTTAAATTTAAAATTAAAATATTTTAATAGCTTTTAATCTTGAAAGAATAACAAATAAAACCAATATTATACAAAAAATATTCAAAATATGAATTAACAAATAAATGTAACTAAATGGTTACAAAAAAAATCATAATAATAAAAAAAGAAGGAAACTGTTCAGACCGATTTGATCACATTAATTTCTCCCCTCATGTTAGATAAATTACATTCTATAAAAGCAAAAAAAACATCTATAAAAAATGTATTTAAAGTAATATTTTCTCAATTAAAAAAATTATTATAGAGCATTTATTAAAAGTCTAATGATAATATTTGGATGATGTCTTAAAAAAAGTTCACATTTAAATGATAAAAAAGTTGAATGGTTAAAAGAGGTAATAAAACATAAATATATTCAAAACAATTAAATTAAACTAATTTATCAGCTGTGACGCTATAAGAACTTATTACACGTCCAAATAAAAATCTTAAAACTGCAATGAGAACTAAAAAAAGAAACAAACTAATAACAAGGTTTGTTATAAAAACCAAACATGTAACAATTCTCTAACTATGTTAAAATAAATAAAGAGAAAATAATTTTCAATAAAAAATAATTAGTCGTTATTACGAAGCAAAACCAAATACAACTAATTGGCCATCGATTGGCCAACCCACGTTTCGAGCGCCGTCAACATTGCGCCAAGACTATTATTGACAGTAACATTCATATGCAAGAAACGCAAAAGATAAAAGAATTGTAATAAAGCAAAAGCTGCGATAATTATTTACAGTAAATCATAATGTAAAAAAATCCTATGTCTTTAAGATGTTTTATCAAGAATAATAATTTTTATAAAATAATTCATTGTTTGAAATATTAGCGACAAATGTAAACAAATAATGAAACACAGACCTAAACAATGCAAAATTTAATAAGTTGATGCACTTTTTGGTGATGCCTTTTTAAAAGCATTTATAATGCTTCCAATAAGACAAACAGAGCGTGAAAGCTGGCACAATTTATATAGTTTCTAAACCAAATTCGGGAATTTTCCAAGGACCAAACACACGTCTAATGTAAATAAACAATAATTTAACGATAAAAAAAAATATCAAAAAAACATTTTATTTGTAGCTCTATAACAATCTTAATGAACCATAAAATTTATTTGTTTTCTAGCCGAAGCTTCACAACAAATTCAATATTCTAAATTAATATTCAACTAAAAACAAAGAAACCATAAATATCGACATCTACGTATTGCCTAAATGCGAAAACCCACATATTTAATATGCAAATAAAGAACTTTAATTAAAATGTGTTTATAAATTATGAAACTGATTATCAACACATCAGGTGATTATATATAATTAACTCACTAATTCTAATATAATTATTTGCAAAGTTTTTGTAAAAAATAATAAAAAACCTCTGTCTATTGCAATTAAAAGGTTTATATAGCAAATTGGCGTTAATTTGTACATGATAATGCTGTAAAACAAAATAAACCAAGGCTTAATAATGTTGATAATCTTTTTTAAACTGTCAACATTCGACACGGCAAAACAACATTATAAAATAAACAACAATGATTTCTTTTAAAAGCTCCGCAGGGGACGAACGGAGTAAACTAAAAAATGACCTTATCTATTGTTAAAAGAAAGAATAAGAAAAAATAAAAAGATCTAAAAGCAAAAAATCAGAAAATAAATCCTTTTTATCAAATATGGCTAGAAAATAAATGAAATATTCATTAAAAATAAAAATTTGGACTAAAAACATAGAGACATAAATGAAATTCAAATTTAAAAGAAGTTTCTTGTTTAATTTAAAATGCTATTCTCCATGCCACCTCCACTGTAGGAGTCGAAAACGAGCCAAACCATTGAACCCTCGATTCTAGATTAACATAAATATTTTATTTTAAAAAATCAAAAGTTTAAAGTTGAATAAAAATATTCCACATTATTACCAAACACGTAATACCCTGGCGATTGAAATAAAAAGTAAAAACAATATAAATTTATCACTATCTTACTATTTTTAACAAAAAATTTAGTAAAATTTATAACAGCTTTAACGTGTAACAAATCTATCTTACATTTTCCTCTTTTTTTGCAATTTTTTTACATATTTATTGTACCGCTGACACCTCTCACCCCCAAAAGTGAATAAAATTCTCATAAATCTTGTATTTTTGAAAATGTTGTAACAATTTTCTCGCCGGCGCCGTCGGCTCTTTCATACCAAACTATGGGTCAAGCACAGCAGCAGACGATACCAAATTTGGTGAAAATTGGAGAATTCTGCAAAATAAAATTTATATTTTCATCAAAAATCTCGATCTCGACTGCTCCAGCTCGAGATTTTTCGAGATTGGAGATTTTTCCCGAATCTCGACCCGAAATCACGCTCGAATAAAATGAACTTCACGAGCTTTTTCAAGAATCTCATCTCGAGAAGCTCAAGTCCGTCTTTATTTTGAATTATGTTTATTAAATTTGTTCATTTTCTTCAGCTAAAGCAAAGAACAAATGCCGCTGTAATTTCAATAGTTCCAATAAAATTTAAAATTTCCAGAAAAACAAAATTTGTTATTTTAACAATCAGAATTTTAAAATAAAATAATAATTTCTCAAATTTAGTTTAAAAGTAGTGCAAAATGAATGCAATAATAAAATTCAATTTATCAAGAATCAATTATGATAATCACTAAACAAATAAATAATCACTTTGTATATATAAAGTGATAATTTAAATTGTGATTTTTAAGAAAAAACTGACAACGTTTTCTCCCACATTGGTCTCATTTAAACGGTTGATTTACTATATTTTGATAAAAGCTTTTCAGTTAAAAATAAATGTGAAAAATATCGGGGCATAACTGTTAAAAACAAAATAAAAAGACATTTATGGTATATCAGAATAAATAAGAAATAATTATTGTTCTTTATATAGTTGAAAGAATCGTTGTATTAAAATTGTAGTTGCATTATAAAATCCGCATTAGTTTAATTTTGTTTTTATAAAAGCAATTTTTATCAAAATTTTGTTGTTTGTATTTTTATCTAAGCGATTTAAATAATGTAAAGTTTAATTCATCCAATTAAGGCTGATTTATTTAAATTTCCATTAAACATGCATTATATTGTACAAGGAACGAACGCCTTACCGTTGGCAAAAATTAAATATTTTTTTTAAAGTAATAAATTAAAGTAAAATAATAAATGAAATTAATACAATAATATTTAAAATAAAATAAAACATTTAAAAGATAAATATATTGGAAGAATGAAAAGAAATGTTTGAAGAATGAAAAGAAATGACCATTGCGGCGATCCAATGACGAATGCAGCGATCCAATAAACTTGCCTCGCCGAAAAATACCAAATAAAATAGCCTCGATAGCAAACCAATAAATTTACGCTTTGAAATTGAATAAAACGAAAATGTTTGCGAAAATAGAATAAAATTAAAATGGGGAAATTAGTTCCAAATAAAAATGAAAAAAGAAGAAATTGGAAATAATAAAAATGTGAAAGAAAGTATTAGAAAAGGAACAAACAAATAAAATTGGAACGCAAATTGGTTTTGGCCCCAATTTGGAACACCTTGCCGGACCACCTTGCCCGTCGCTGATGTCGAGAGTATAAAAGGGAACGGATTTGGCTCTACCGACATCATTCCAACAGTGCCTCATCTAGAGGACAACAACACACTCACCTACCGAATCTTCTCCAATCAGTGATTAATTCTTTTCTTGTACCAGTGATCAATTTCAAACATTTGTTCACATTTCCCCTGTTGGTTTGATCATAAAAATATTGTTGTTGTGCCACCCAACTTTACCCGACGTGACCGAGAAAAAAGTCACAAAAACAAACACAAACACACACACAAACACTACAAAACAAACAACAAAAAACAAAACAAGTAAAACAAAATTTTATCTCTAACAAAAAGGGATAAAATTAATTTTTAGTGCCGCCAAAAAAGGTTTCAAAACCGCCCAAACAAGTGGATCCGAACGACCCACTCGGATTAAAAACTCTCTCACTCACTGACCCAAATACAACAATATTGACGCAGCACACACACCGGCCAATTCTGGACTCAGACAAATTCAAGAAATTGAAAAGGAGGTGGCATTGAAAATATTCAAAAAAGCAATCAATTCAATAAAGGAAAACGTAATAATTAATAAAGAAATCAAATAAAAACATTAAACCAATTTAGTCCGTCGAAAAAAGCGCTGAAGCTGTTAACTTCTACAGCGAATACAACCCAAGCACGGAATTGGACATCATCAAAATCGACAACGAAGCCACCGAAAAGCAACTTTTCGAATTTGAAAAAACGAAGGACTCCCTTGACAAGCAAACGGCTTTGGGTCTTGAACAAATAAAAAAAGCTCACAGAGCAGCTTTTTGGACAGAAAGTGTGCTGACCAAGATCAACAAAATTCTAACCGGTCCCCGGATTATCTCAAAAATTGGGAGAGACCAAGCAATATCCCTTTTCAAAAAACTACAAGATAACTACAAGCACCACAACATCTTCTTAAACGCACAGTCCAACGCCCTAAACCACATCAGAAAGCAACTCGAATTGCCGGTGGTCGAAACTGACGAAAATCAGGACGAAAGTGAACCAAAAAAAACGACGCTTTGAAGAATTGTGATCAATTTTGCGCTCGAGTCAAATCATTTGGAATTTAACCAAACTGTGATCAATTTTGCGATCTAGTCAAATCATTTGAAATTTAACCAAACACATCACTTTAGTCAAATTGTTGATAAAAAATCTGTAATCTATTACAACACTGCAATTTCTGCAGCGGTCTAATCAAAACGGTTGATAACCATTGCATTTTAAATAGAGTCTTAAAAAGTGTTCCTAACCTATTCTCAAACTTAAAGTGTCTTAACCTATTCTGAAACTTGATCACAATCAAAAAATCAAAAATAAATAAATAAACTGGATTCTCAAAAATCGATAAAGAACAAAGAAACACAAACATCCACAAAGGATTTCACAAAACCTACGGCGACAATCCAGCCCCAAGTAATTACCCAGAATCCATATAGACTTTCCTTCTCCCGGGAAGTCGACCTGCAAATTGAACTCAACCGAATTCAAAACCGAGCAAAAGTCATCAACCAAATATTAAACCAAAACAATCCTTAAATATTTTATATTTTGTGTAAAATACCATCTGATTAAATTAAAATATTTACCACAAAAGATATCAATAAATTTGTGATCCAAAAACCAATCAAACTGTGGCAATTAATAAGTTCTGAACCATTCCCATACAAGAATAAAAATAAATATAAATTTACCGTATCAATTGCTATTTTCCATTCAATCTAATTGTGGGAGAAGAAAAAGCAACGTAAAGGATTCGTTCTATACCCATTCAATATTCTGGTACATAGAGAATACTTTATTAGAAATTATGTTGCATCCGAATCAGTCAAACGATGTCAACGTTCGGGAAGTTGTAAAGGAACAACTTGTGAAAAACTTAATTCTGATCAAAAAACCCTGAAACATCCGAAAAGACGAACAACAAACCCGGATATTCATACTGTGTACCTTCATGTGGAGGATGGCACTGTCAATGCTTTATTGCAACTGATGGTTGTTTGTTCTATAGGACATAATTGTTGATAATGAGGAATTGTTGAGAAATAGTATCCGATGTCCAGACGAAGCGTCAGCAACTAATATTAACTGTAAATTCCCTCCAGAAGCATGCCAATGCAATGGCGGAGACAATGAAGTACATTGCGAATGTACCAAGGACCCTCTACCAGAAATGTTTAGCAGACAGAATCAAAAATTACCCACCGACTTTAAAGGAAGTCACATATCATATGAAAATAATAGGCTTAAAGCAAAACTCCAGCAAACTTCTGCATTACTTTTAAAGGATAAAAACGGAACCCTTTTATGATAAAAGTAATTGTGCAATCGAATCAAAATCGTTGAAGGGATGTTATGCCCGTAAAGGCGCCGATTGGACTTTCAAATGTACCACCAATTCGGAACAGCATTAGCAAAAGTAAAATGCCCAAGTCAGACAGTTGACGTCAACTGTGATACAAAAAATGAAGAAAAGACAATTCAATTAACCTATAATATAGAAGAAGTTAATGAAAATTGTTCTGTGTCCTGTCCAGGAGGAGACAGCAATGTTGAAATAAAAGGAAAATTATTGTATGTTGCACAACAAAAAGAAGAGAAGAAAAATTCCAACAACACAAACCAAACCCCAACAGAAGAAACAGCGTTTGACGAAATAATAAATAAAATCAAAGAATTCGGAAATTATTTGATTTCTAAAATTGTGTAAAATGAAAAAAATCTACTCCTTCTCCCGCTGCTGCTGAATTTTCGCACGCAGCGAATTCCGCTCCTGCTAGAACCTTCGGCTCGATCAAAACGGATACACTCCGCAAATATTACGAATTTTTTAATGTTTTGTTTTATGCGAAAAATTATATTTAAGTATTAGATCATAAATATGGTTTGGCCTATATTCGCCATAAAATTTCGCCCATAAATGTATTTTGATTTTTTAATTAATGATTTAAATAATTGTTTATTATTTATTTTCACTTCTACTTTTTATTTTATTTCATCATTTTTCGTATTAGGAATAGGTTGATGTTTTGATTTCATAAAATTTTATGAATTTAATCTGTATGGCCAAATATGTTAAATTTCGCATGTACCAATTATATTGACTAGAAAATTATAAATTGAGAATATTGTTTTATTTTAAGTCCCCGAATCATACGACGTTCTCTGGCCTTGCTTCGCCATTTTATTATAATTTACATGCGTTCAATAGAAGATGCAATCCAGCCTCATTTGTACTTGCCGAACCGCCATCTCCCTCAGCTTCTTAGCATGAGTGGTTGTAGGCATTTGATTCAATAAATAATTCAATCAGTCTTTCACTAATTTATTTTAGTGAATTGAGAATTTATTTGTATAAAATTTAATTCTATGATAAAACATTATATGTTTAAAATAACATTTAAAGTAGACTTTAGCTTTGATTCTTAATTTTTTGTGAATCATGACGGGTTTTTTCTTAAAATAAAATTGTATATAATTCTTTAAGCTGTGCCCAATACATCAAAATGTATACTATTTTTGTTTATTTATTCGGCACTTTTGATCTTTGATTAAGAATTTACTATTTAAATTAATTAAATGTAGAATATCCCCAATTTTTCTTCTAATATTTTTATGTTTTGGGCATGTCTTTGTGAGAAAAGCCCCCAAGTGAAAAGACAAATATTAATACCCAAACAAAATTTTATTGATATGGCCTAATTTGAGTTTTCTGTTGATTATATGTGAGAAAATTAAATATTCAACAATTATTTATTTTTTGCTCTGTTGTATATTTTGTGAATTTTTTTGTGGATATATTTATATAACTCAAAAATTTAGTTTTTTTTTCTGCAAACCGCCGAGAGTGGATATCTGTGCCTCGATGAGGTTATCGTGTCGGTTTAGGCTTTATCACTTAAATATAATGGGTAGAGTGAGAGATAATTAATAAATTTATTCTTTATATATAGTAGTGCCCTTATTTAAATCATTCAAGTGATGTGTCAAAAAATTGTGTGCCTTGGTTACTGAAGTATCACACATATTACAGAAATCAAGATTATAATTATCACACCGATGTAATTTATATGTCGTATTATTTCTCAATTCCATTTTTTTCAAACTAAGTTTTCATTATTTTATTTTTAAATTTTGAGTATTTTAAACTCATTTTATTTAATATATGAATCAAATTTTTATTTTTAGTTTTGGCTTAATGTTAAACTTAACATGGCAATGAAACTTTCTTAATTCAACTTTTCCAACCAATAAATGCAAATAGAAGAAAACGTTCTGCCTCTGCTGCTGAAAACGTGAGGTGTTTCACCACTTTTTGGAAATTGCCTCATCTCTATCAACATCCGAAGGTGCTTGTCGGCCGGAAAAAAATGTTAAATTTTTTTAATCGCAATTAATTTATGATTAATTATTGATATTTTATTGCATTGAAACCCAATGAGTTTTTAAATTGTTTCTTAATTATTGCGTTCCATTATGCCGCAAACGCAACGCGCGGCGAACGAAGCCCGTGCCCTCGTCTACATGACGCAGCGGGAAGAGCAATTTATTTTTGCTTTTCTCAATTAAAACTTAAATATTTTGTTCATTATTATTAGTTATTAGCCGATATCATCTTTGCAAATTCTGTTCTTCTGAAAAATGTTAAGTTTTTGAAACAAAGATTTACATTGTTGACTTTATTGTTTTTTAGGCCGATTGCAAAATTTTTTAAAACAGAATACAACTGTATAAATTTCATTCGGTATTCCTAGATTTGACCTTTACATTTAACAAAATCATCGCCTTTTGTTTATCAAAAAAAAAGTTTTTTATAATAATTATACACCTCGGCTAGGAAAGACGATTTATGTATTTGCAAAATAAGATAGATATTTTATTGTAAATGCGAGTTTTAAAAGTGTATAAAACATTTTTAATAAAAGTATTGAATGTTTTCTTTTGATTTCGGTTAATTTTTAATATAACTCAAATGTTTATGTTAAATTTGAGTTAAAATTTTTGATATGAAATAGATGTGGGTAAATAAATAACGAACGGTTTTTTCGTTCTTAACCAAAAATTAATATTAAATTTTGTAATAAATTAGATTTATAAATATACCTTTTTTACAGTCAATTTTACGCATAAATTTTTTATGCAAAGGTTATAAAAGTTTATGTCTTTTTATTAAACACAATTAGGTGTTTAGTTCTAATTGTCTTAATCACACTAACATTTTATACCGTTGATGCTGTAGAGATGCGAGGCAAAGTTTAATTATGATTTAACTAACAATTAGTCGAGACTACTGACTAGTTCCAATGAATCTTTTTTTAATTGATCAAACATTTATCTTTTTTTATTAAAATTATTTTTATTTAACAAGCAATAAGGGCAGATATAAAAGTTTATATTATCTTAAAAAGGAGGGAAAGTGCATATTGCTTGGCCATCTGAATGAATAAAAATAAATCGGGGTCGTCGGTTGGCAGTTTAAAATTTAATTTGTTGTTATAAATTCATCGATTAATTGCCTTTCGCAATGATGCCCTTTTTTGATGCTAGGGTTGCTTCTTTTTTTCTGGCGATCGTTATAAATATTTTGTTATACTCCAATAATGTTTTTACTTCTAATTATCATGGCTGTTTTTTTGTGCTTTGAGGAGATTATTTTTTGATGCTGTCATCGGCATCATATTTAAATAATTCTCTTGTTTCATAATATCTTTATTTCCTTGCCCTCACAAACGGCTGAATATAAAGCGAGCACCGCTCCTCACTTCATATTCATCGTCCTTTTAACTGAGCGTTTTACTTATTCAATAAGAATTCAGTAATTATTTGCAATGTTTTTTTAGTTTTTGTTAATTTTATTATATTTTGTGTAACTCTGCAATTGTTTTAGCATCTAGCAGGAAGTAGTCCTAAAGAAATATATAATTTTATTATGAATGAACATACTAATTTAAATTTTTTTTTCAATAATTTAAATTAGCATTATATGATGTGTTGTTAGTTTAAAATTTATAATTTAATTTTTTAAGATCTATTAAGAACAAATTTGTTTTGTGCTATACTCATAATTGGTCAAACATAAGTGATAATATATTTTTACATTTTTAATATTGTATGGAAATTCTTTCTTTTGATTTAGTAGGTTAATTATCAAAGTAAGAAAAAAGTCGGTACATTTAATTTTTATCACATTTGGCGTTGCGCCATGTTGTTGTTCCATAGTTTGGTCCTTATTTGGGCCGTAATTTTGTTATACTATGCCGTTGGGTTTATTATATACTCAGCTTTTATTATAGAGCACTTAATTATCAATTTATTTTTTATTTTAAATCAATTTTTTTTTTTGAATTTAGCGAAATGTTTTGTTTAGTGCTTGTATTTGTTATTAGAATTTTTGACTATTTAAGGTTTTATATTGATATCAAACCTTGTTTCTAGGCTTAGCCGGCCGACTTTAATAGATATATTGTAATGTTTAAATATTTTTGTTTATTCCTTATTAAAAATTGGGTATCATTTGTTCATAATTTGAACATTTTTTATTAGCATTTATTTTGTACAGCTATCACAATTAACCAATTTAGTAAGGCTTCTAATTAATTTTTATGCATTTTATTTTCTTTTATTTTCAGTTTGTTTATTGCAATTAATACTTTTATTTATGAAATATTCGTGTATTATTATTTTTAAAAATTTTTGAATTTAATGAAAACGTATTTTTTTGGTAGATATTGATTTTTTCAAATTTTGCACGATATTTAATTAATGTTTATTCATTCGCAAACTGTGATTATTTAATTGTTGAATACCTCAATATTTTAAATTAAATTTATTTTAAATACAAGTGTGTATTTTAATTTAATAAATGTAAATGTTATTTTTTTTTTAAACAACGAGACCCAATTACCAGAAGTTTTACTAATCAGCTGTTCAAAATATTTGGCATTTTCTAAAAAATTAAGTTATTTTATTATGGTATTGTTTTCAGTTTTGAAGTTTTATTTTTCTTAACATTAATTATTATTAAGTGCTAAATTTATGTTTTTTTATAAAAATATCTAATATATTTTGATTCAAAACATTAATCCTAGCAAATTAAAGCTAAATAAAAAATTATATATGGAAGAAAAAAATTGGTTGTGTTGTCTTAAAATTTTTAACTTAACAAAATATTTGTCGAGTAAGTGATTGCTAATTAATGTATATATATATATATATATTTCTATTATTATAATTATAATTAATTTAATATAGCAAATAGTTTAGTCAAATTAATTGCTTTTGTAAATTTTTTTTAAATAAAAATTAATTTAACCAAAATTAAATTCTAACGATCTCAATCTCATTTTTGTTAATAAATATTTTATTTAATATTAGGATACTTTAATCCTCATATTATGTTTTTTGTAAAGTAATTATAAAGTAAATTTAGCTCCGCCGATGACAAAAATAATTTAGTACATTATTTTAGTAAAATCTTCTAATCTGTACGTTATTCGTATGTAATATATTTTGAAATCTTATTTTTTATAAAAATCATTTAATTCATTTTTTTTACTGTGTGAATTCAAATAAATTTTAATTGACATTTTATGCATTTTTATTCTTCCATATTGTGAAAAAATAGCCTTTTTTAATTATTAAATTGTGTTTGTAAATATAATAAAGGTTATGTATTGTGCTATGTACTTGAAATTGTTCAACATTTCCCTAAGTAATTGATAAAATATTTTCTTACCTGAATTATATTGGGTTTGGATTCGAAGGTTTTTCGGAGGGGGTGGAGGGCTAATTTATGATTTATGTTGTTTAGTTTAAACGAAAGTTTATATGCAGAAATTCACAAAGTTGATTTAGTTAAAATGTTTATATTTCACATGCATTCTGAAACATTTCACTTCTCTCGCGGGATGTGGTCGTTTCTCCTTTTGCATTTATTTTGGGATTTCCATCCACCATCGGCAGCAAATGGCCATTTGCATTTGGGAAAATTTATTAATTCAAAAGTTATTTAAATTAAATTATTTATAAATAATTTTTTTTTGTAATTTTTTGCTTTTTGAAACTAACTGAGTTTTTGTTTCAGCATTAGCTGGTAAATTCTTTATCAAAACATTTCCTTAATTATTCATATTTATTACAATTTTATTAGAGAAACATTTTTATGCTGATTTTGTTTGTTAATAAACTTGATTCGGCCAAAGAATTGAAAGTCAGACATTTGTCGTTCCAATCAAATATATTCATGTTTTTAAGGAAAAGCCGAAGATGAAAAAATGTCGACGATTTTCGCAGTGTTGATCGGAAATAGTATGTAACGCTAAATTTAGCTTTTTAATTTTATGCATTTTTAAAAATTTCTTTGTTCTGCTATATTTTAATGACAATTACAAACTAATTGTAAAAAAATGTAGAAATTACAAAGTTTTGTAATTCATTATCCGGCGAAACCGTCACTTTTTTTATTTTAATATGTTTCATGCTCTAAAAAATACATTTTGATAATTTGACTTTTTCATTAGTTATATATATTTTTTTAGTCATTTAAACATTCTTGCTTTATCCGATAATAAATTTATATTTATTTTAATTGTTTTGAAATTTGTATCTACTTAATTTGCACTATTTTAATAAATCAAAGATTATAAATAATTTTGTTTAAAAATTGATTACTTTATTTGCACATTTAAAATTAACTGAGCAGTCGCTTTAACCTTTTAAATTTTATTTTTACACTTTTTGTCGTGTTCGATGAGGCGCGCGTTGTTTTATTTTTATGCGTGTTGTTATCCTTTTTTAATTTTTTTTTAACTCTTTAATTTGTTTTAGACAATATTAGATGTAGCCGGGGGCTGAATAGTAAAAGTTTGTAGTCATTTTCCGGACCATACAGGCATTGCACCAGCCCTCATATTCCCCAGGGTCGGTAGCAGCGTTTGTTCCCCGCCTTGTGTTGGTAAATTTTGAGATTAAAATATTTAAATTCAATTATCTTTATGCAATTAAATTTGTTTAGAATTTCATCTGTTTTTTAAAACTTTTAGTTTGTTTTATTTTAAAGTGATATCAACAAAATTGTTAAATTATGATGTTTAATAAATGTATTCCGCGGATAGGTGAAGATAAACGGGAAGATTTGTGTCAAGAGCTGTCGTTTCTTTGACTTTGTAAATTTTAATTTGTGGCTTTCAATTATTTTTAATGCAAACTTAGCAGAAGAATTTAATGATGGGCAATGAAGTGTCAAATATCGTTTTGTTGGAAAAGAATAAAGAGCAGTGGCCTTTTTAGTAAAGTAAATTACTTTTTAGTAATTCGGTTGTACTTTTTCAATTAAAAGATTTATATTTATTATGTTTTATGCTATGTCTTTTATCTATTATTATATTAGTTTAGATTTAATTAGCATATATTTTGTGCTGAGAGTCCTAGTCCCGACCCTTTCCCAAACCTGACAAACGTGAAGTAGAGAACGAAGGTTCGTAATTGGTAATGAATTTTACGGTGTTTTTAATTTTGAAGGCAATCATATCTGTATAATATTAATTTTAACAAATAAACTGATTAAGAATCACCAAGTTGGTAGCTACTTATATACTCATTTATTATTCTCAAGCTTTATGAGGATTTTCAACAAGAAATTTTTACATTTTAATTATTATTTTTATTCTTGCCATTGTTAGAAATTGAACGGAGCATAAATAATCAGGTTTAACATTTTTATAGTTTGTATATACAGGAAAGATATATTTTTTATTTCTTATTTAATTTTATTTATTCGTTTTTGAAAATTTTTATTGGTTTGTAGTTTTGTTTTACTTATGATGGTGAAGTCTTTATTTCCAATTAAGCGATTGTGCCGGTTCAATTCATTTAAATGGTTTTTAGCATTTGGCTCATTGTCAGTTGGACAGGCTGTTGTTGGTTCACCAGAGGTGCTGCATTAATAACACGCCTCACGCAGCCAGTTAGAGGAGTTTATTTTGGCGAACACCGTCTAAAATTTTCATGAAACCCTGCCTCATCGGAGTAAAAAATTTGATAATTTTTAGGGAAATTTTTGCCAAATGAATGTTTCAGTAAATTAATCGACGTACATTCGCAAACAATGTATGCATAAATAAATATCATAATTTAAGGTTTGCACTTTGTAGTTTTTTATATTCTAAAAATAATTATTTTTGCTTTAAAATGTTTCTGATTTAATTAATGTGTCATTATATCAATTAATGGAATTTTATTGTAATTGTTTGTGTTTTTGATTTAACATAAAAACAAATTTTTATACGTTTTTAATATTGCTTTTTAAATCCGAATATTTACGGCTTAATAGATTCTCCCTCAACGAACACAGTCTCGATTGGTAAAGAAATATTAGTAAATTAACGACTAATATTTTTAAAAATATATAATATTTATTTTTTCTTTGTTTTGTTTTATTTGCACTATCGTGCAGTTAACTTTGTTTTTACATATTGCTATCAACAACTTATTTGATTTTTATAATGCTAATAAAACAGCAATCATTGCTAAGATTTATGGAGTTGTTATAATATTAATTATAATTAGTTTGTAGTACAGTTTTGGCTAAACGTGAGATAAAATTATAGTTTTAAATATCATAATTTAAAGGTATGCACTTTGTAGTTTTTTATATTTTAAAAATAATATTTTTGCTTCAAAATTTTCTGATTTAATTAATGATCAATTAATGAATTTTATATAATTGTAATTGTTTGTGTTTTGATTTAACATAAAAACAAATTTTTATACGTTTTGTAATATTTATTTACAGCTTATTTATTTGCCTTTTTTTTTAATCTTTGTTATGTTTAATTCAAATAAAACAAACTTTAATTTATTAATTTTGGTAAATATGGATGTTCTATTTATTTAAATAAAAGAATTGTTTTAATTGTTAATTTTTCCATTTTTTTTTGTAAAAAGCGAAAATGGCAAAGGAGCCATTCACAATAAATTTTTTGCAGTCAAAACACGGCTAAATAAAAGAAATTTTATTTACATACAACTGCAGTCTTTTTTTAATTTTGGTTTTTGTATTCTGTTTAAAAATTTAGATGTACATATATTATTTATTAAATTATTTATAAATTGTTTACTTCTCTTAATTAAATAGTTATAATTAATTTTAATTAGAAKTTTTCAATCTGATATGTTTTACGGAATCTGTTTTAAACCCCATAATTGTTGTTTGATAATAATTTAGAATTCTTTTTTCTTCTTTCAAGTTTAATCAAGTTTTGTTTTATTTCCGCTATCGTGAAGTTAATTTTGTTTTTTAAATATGCTATTAACAATTTATTTGATTTTTTAATGCTAATAAAACAGCAATCATTGCTAAGATTTATGGATTTTTTTTGTTACAATTCTAATTAAATTAGTTTGTAATACAATAGACTTTATATAATTAAGAACTGATTATTTTCTTATTTAGTTTCTTATATTTTGATTTTATAATGAATCACTAAACTTTAAGTTTAATTATTTATTTTTATCTGAAATTTAGATTTTCCCTATTTCACTTTTAGACATATTGTTTATTTATTTTTTGACAAAGAATTTTTAACTTTTTTTTATTTGATTTGGATATTTATTGGCAAAATGTAATTTCCACATCAACCTAACTAACTATGAAAATTCATTTTTGCAGTTTGCAAAAGACAAGTCGCTGAATAATTTTTGCACTCTTTGAAATTAATGTGACAGGTATTTCAAAAAACTTTTGTTATTAACATTATAAATGTTTAATTTTGAAATGAATATTTTAGAACAGTAAGGATATTTTTTTAATTCTAAAATGATTTGAATACTTATATTTTAATTTTTTTATACATTACAATTATTGTAGCAAAATTATATCAAATTTTTTGACTGTTGGCATTAACAAGGAGCATTTTAATTTAAATATAAGTAAGAATCGATTTTAGTGCTAAACCTTTTCGTTATGCTAAACAGTTTGATGAATGATCTTGTTGTTTTTGGACCAAATTCTGAAGATTTTTGACCGTTTGTGAAAAGCAACTAATTCTCTGCAAGTCTGAATCTGTTATTTTATCGCAGGACACTTTTTGGTCCGATGATCCATTCCCCCACTTAAAGCCTAAAACAAAAATAGATGTGATTTATCTAAATTTACTTAATTTACAACAGTGTGTTTAATACATATTAGATCAATATGTGTATTTTATTTTTTTTTCTATATGATCGCCAGCATGCGCCCGATGTTTTAATTTAAATCAAAAATGACAATAGGATAAAATTTGTATTAATTCAAGAAGTTTGCTGGAATTATTTGGAATTTGATAATCATCTCGTAGCTTGCTTAATGAGTTTTTTTAAAAAGTTTTTTTATGAAAAATTAATATTTTAGTTGAAAAAAAAATTATGTTTTAATATAAATATTTTTTATGTTTAACTAAATGATGATTCCACTGTCATTTGAACATTAATTTATTTTCTATTTCATAATATAGAAGTTCGTATTTTCAACGTTGGTTATAAATAATTGTTCATTTTTTAATTGATACAAAAATATAATACGCTAGTTCTTGATTTTTTCGTGACCCATAACGACATCCGATCCAATGAACATCCGGCCACAATATGCCTGTATGAAGCAATACAATTCAACCGGTTTAAACTTGTCTCAATTTTTGTATCGTCACAAGCAGAATCTTTTTTGTAAACGTTTTTTGGTGATGGATTTTTTGTGATATTTTTTTCCCCTTTATTTTATTAAATTTTTATTGCAGTTTTTTTTTCGGAGAAATGTAAATTTTGTATAATGGGTCCTTTTTTATGATCAGTTAAATTTTCTATTGTTTTTAATTATTTACTAAAGTGTTAAAACCTTTTCATAATTTTAAGTAAATTAAAAAAATGACTATAATGAATTATGATTATAATTTGGTTGCCTTTTTAACAAAAAGTTTTATAATGTTTCATAATTTTTATTTTACGCTGCAATACTTTAAAAATGTGAATTGTTTTCACAATTTTTATTTGTAACCATTTAGTTAGAGTTATTTTTTAATTCATATTTTGAATTCTTTTTGTATAATCTTTGTTATTTGTTGTTCTTTTAGATTAAAAGCAATTAAAAAAAATTTTTTAATTTAACATTATATTGTATATATGTTTGAATTATGTCGCATGGCATTAGACTTAGATTCGTCCGGATTTAAAACCTTCAGTAATATTATTTAAGCTTTTTTAATAATGCCAGAATAGGACGGTAGTCCGCAGAGTTATTATCTCGCCTTTTTTTCAAATGACTATATTTTTTCTTTAGATGTGGTATTTACGATATAAATAAAAAAATTTATCTGATAGTTCTTTTCTTGTAAATATTTCAATTGTTTTATAATAGACTTTTTTCATTTTTAAATGTTGTATTTAATTTAAATATTGGAAGTAAATGACATTATTTTATATTGAGATTATGTTTGATAATTGAATTTAATTGAGAATGTTTCAATATTGAATTATAATTGAGTTTATATTTGAATATTGTGTGCTTTCCTTTATTATTTCATTTGTAAAACCTTGGCAACTTGAGAAAGTTGGCGGACGACGCTTGCCAGTGGGACGGTCTCCGTAACGTCGCCACGGCCAGTAATATAATGCAGCTTTTGTCAAAAATTAAAAGACTCAAAAAATCATATAAAAATTTAAGTAGTTTTCTGCATACACCTCCTCTGATATTTATTTTGAATTAATATTTAATTTTTATATACAAATTTAAAAAAATTTAAAATTGTTATCAACAATTTTTTATAATTACAAAATGAATTTAATATAATGTAATTAATTTTATATTTTTGAGAAGATTATTAGGACTGTGTTTTGAATAGAATGTTTTATTTGTCCAATATCATCGTTTCACATATTTTGCCTTTCAAGCTTATTAAATTTCGCATTTTTGGTCACAAAAATATGTTGAGCATTTAATAATTCGCTCTCAATTCATTGCTGGAACTAATTGTTTTTATGTATACAATGTTTTATTAATTTTTTTAAATTTTGAGTATTTAAACTCATTTTAAATTGGGGGTCCTAAAAATTATGAACTTGTCCCAGTACAGTGTTTCCTGCCAATCTTGGGGTGAACAATTTTTTTGAATTGTTAATGTTTTTTTGAGGTTTCAATTTTGGTATTATTTATTTGCATGTTGTTTAACAAATTTTGTTTTATTTTTTAACATTACTTATTAAAGACTTTTCTTAATGTCACTAAAAACTTTGATTTTTATAGCTTTTATTTAGTTTTATTCAATTTTTAATAGACGGCTTGAATCGCCCAAAGAAAGTCCTATTTAAAAATTTATTAAATATTCCTTTCGGCTCATGTACAAAATATATGCGGTATTAAAGGATTTTCTCAAAATACATGTTCGGCAGGTCGACCAATAATGTTGGGATACTCTCCGCATTTCCTTTATTATTCAATACTTTTATGCTATTGTGATCAATTATATTTTTTCTATTTCTTTATAATCATTGTTTGGTATTTTTTCAAATATATCGCTTAGTTTCTAATAATCTCTTTCACTCTTCGGTTTATTTCTTGATCTTTTTATTAAAAAGTTAACTTAAATTCTTTATTTGGTCGTTTCTTGATATTTTTCAATAATTAAAAAGGGTTTTTATTTAATAAAACTTTCATAGCTTTTTAGTCAAACTTTGGTTATGATGATGAGCTACTTTTATTATAGATCAGTCATAATTGATATATTTATAATTTTTGATTATCACTTGCAGTTTTTGATATTGGTGAGAATTATTTTGTAACTTAAAAAGTCGAGTTTGGATATTCTAATTCTCCCCCTCGCACAATCCACTTTGCTTTTTTCCAGTACTTGCTCTGGGAGTCAGTTTATAAACTTCTTTTAATGATTACTTTTTTGTAGTTAACGATAATTCATCAATTTCTTGAATCAATCCCATTTACCAATGGTCTATTTATTTAGATATAAATAAGCTTTGGCTTTATATTTTATGCGCTGATTGGGTTTTTTAAACTGTATATTTAAATGTTTTAAATAATAATTTTAGTTAACGCATGATTAAAACCCTTTATAATAAAAGCAATTTAGGTGTCTTTAAATTTACTTTTTGGCTTTTAAAACTATCTAGTATTATTTGTATTAATAAAATAAGAAAGAGAATATGTAAGTGTTAACTTGAACGGATGTACCTTTTTCAGTCAGTGATTTATATTTTATTGCATTTACAATTTACGACTATGTTAGTTAAGCCTTGATTGTGTTGTTTTTCATAATAATTATAAAATAAATTAAAAATATTTTATTGCTAAGATATTCAACTATTATCTGATAACTAGTTAAAACTATATATTGGTGATGGCGAACTGTGACACTTTCCGCACGTAGTTTCGATAGCAGGCGCAATTAAATTTACTGTTTGTCATTAATTATGGCAACATTTTTATTTTATTTTATTTTATTATATATTATATAAAATGGTTTTTTATTCTTATTATTTTAATCATCTGTCTGATCGTTTCGTCTTCAAAATTCGCTAGAACAGAGTTTGGTCACCGAAGTCTGAAAATTGCATTTTATTATCTTTTCTATACAGTAAAATTACCACACACCTTTGCGCTAAACTTCAAGACGGGTTTAACTGAATAAATAAGATTATTTTTTACTATTTTATTTGTTTCCTTTTATTTGTGATGTATTTATTTAAAAATTTTGAATAGAAAAAGAGAGGGATACTTTAAATACAAAATCTTTGAGTAAAAATCTAAAATTTTATAAAACGTATTATTGATTAATTATTTCAGGCTTTGGTAATTAATAGGGTATGACAATTAAATATAGTTTATAGAAATTCGTATTTTCAACGTTGGTTATAAATAATTGTTTATTTTTTAATTGATATAAAAATATAATACACTAGTTCTTGATTTTTTCGTGACGCATAACAACATCCGATCCAATGAACATCCGCCCGCAATACGCCTGTATGAAGCAATACAATTCAAACGGTTTAAACTTGTCTCACTTTTTGTATCTTCACCAGCAGGATCTTTTCCTTTTTATTAATTTTATTTGTAAACGTTTTTTGGCGATGGATTTTTGGTCATATTTGTTTCCCTTTATTTAATTAAATTTTTATTCCAGTTTAAATTATTTTAACGGAGAATTGTAAATTTTGTAAAATGGGGCGTTTTTATAATCGTTTAATTTTCTTCAAGATTGATTAAATTATAATGTTGTTCACTAATCATTAATTTTTTGTTTATGTTTTGTAACTAAAAGTAAATATGTAGATCCATTAATCAGTTATCCTTCTTTTCATTGATGATATGCGAGTCATACAGATCACGCATGAAATATGTTTGATTTTATTTACACTTTTCGTCCGACACCTAATCATATTTTTCTCAATAGGTCACCCACTGGTATTACTATATTTAATACTAAGTAAATTTACGTGTTGAGATATTTATTCATTCTCAAATAAATTAAAAATTTAAATTAAATTAATTATTGAAAAATTTCAAAAAGTTAAATCATCTTTATTGTTATAAACCTTTTTTTAATGTTATTATTTTATAAACATTTATAATTAATAATTTTAGTACACTCCGGAAAATTTTTTATAGCAGTTCATTAAGTTTTGCAAAAAAGAAAACATTTATATTTTTGATCCTGAATTGCTTAGTAATGTTTGCCAAAGTGTTGCATTGGCAGGCTTCATGTCATTGTGCATTAAATTTATGCTGTGCAGTGCTTTGTTGGCACGGAGTAAATCCAGTCCAATTCTCTGGAATGCCCACTTTTTAGTTGGTTAGCCGACGCCTGAATTTTTTTTCATATTTTTTGTTATGTTTTGTGAATTATGCATAGATACATTAGGCAGAATGCCATTATAATTTTTATTCCTTTCCGCTTGATTTAAATTTTCTGTGTCTTATTCTAAGATTTGCATCTTGCATTTTTAATTGGTATTTTAATGGTATGGAGCGAAATATTTCACAATACTCGAATGGGAATTTAAAAAAAACAAATGTTTATCTTTTTTTATGACAATTTTCCAATTTGTAGGTTAAAATCAATTTTATTAATCTTCCACCATGGAAAATACATAAAAATACCATTTTTTGGAATAATTTTTTATTTTGACTAATTTTCGCACTTTGCATGGAAAATCAACTAACTTGACGACTGTTCGGTTTGATTTGCATTACCTATGTCTTATTCGTCTTTTTAAATTACCAGAAGTGTTCGGATCAGCATCGTTACACCCTCTAATGGATTCTTCTGATAAACTTTTAATTATTGATTTATTTACGATATTTTTTCCAATTGCTTCTCCTCTTTTTATTTTTTAAGGATCTCGACTTAATTTTTTTAAATCATTACTCCTTTCTTTTTTTATCTTTCTTAAAAATTCCTATGCTTTTTATCCAAGCGGCCCCTCGACCATCGGTTTGCCAGAGCGTTTATCTTCGGTTACGATTTTTCTTATTTGTTTTGTTTTGGAATCATTTATGTATCAACTTTTGTATTTACTATACGATTTTTGAAATAGATAGAATGAAACAATTGTATTTTTAATTTTTGTTTTATTATTTTGCATATTTTTTTTCTCTATGCATATAATTGAATGTTCTTTTATTCAAGGATTTATGATTATTATCATTCATACTGACATGAGCCGCATGAGTTTATATAAAAAACTCAACATTTAAATGCTATTTTTCTTATTTTGTTTGTTTATTATTAGATCCATCAATATATCAATGTTTTCTCGACTTTTGTATTAAAGTTTATGTAAAATATTATTCTTCTTGTCAATCGGGCAAATTTCTTTTCTTGATGAAACCCATTTTATAATTAATTTTAAAAGTAAAGTTTTTTGTTAATTTCAATTAATCGCTTTGTTATGCTAATTTATTGGTAAAAGACTGGAATTAGCTATCGAGAAACGCCTTTTTTTACATTTTTCACTTGGTTTTGTAAATGTTATTCATATTAGTTTAGAAAAGCAAAAAATGAACACAACAAAACAGCATAAGTTATGGGTTGAAAAGCCGCGAAATTTGATTATTCTCAAACACCCCTAAAAAAAGATTCGCAAAATTGAAAAAACAATCTTTTAAAATTAATGTTTTATTCGAAAACCCATATTTTCTCATTAGTGTGCTTCTGACCAATTTCGATTTTTTCGAAGGCTACAACAAAAGTATCTTGTATTGGTCGAACTCTCTGAGAACTTTTCTAGGGTTTTATTTTTATTAATAGTTATTACTTAAATTTATCACTTTTTTGAGCATGATTTGCGACCTTCAGAGATTTAGCAGCGCTTCTTATTATAGTAGATATGCATAAAAAATGCAAGTTTGAAAGAAACCGGCGTTTAATTAAAACAAAAATTACATTTCACAAACAATAAAAAAGTTGCTAGAATTGTATAAAAAATCAAGTGTTATTAAAAAGAAAAAAAACATATAAAAGTTTAATAACTAAATTCAGGAAAAAATAAGCTTCACGCCGGAATGCAATGTATCATAGGAGTTTTCAGTGGCATTGATGAAATTTCATTATAAAATTGTAATAAAAAACTTAGCATCAAATTTATTTTTAAACAATTTTCTTGAAGATTCAGAAAAATGTCGATTCTATTCCAAAGGGCAATTCGGACGCATCAAAATTCTTTTCAAATAAATGGTGCCACAGCGTTGTATGAGCGAATCTTTTGCAAAGCTAAATAATTTTATAGATATGTTTAATTTTTTAAATTTAGGCTTATTATTGTTATTAAATTTCTTTATAGATTTATGTATGTAAAAATATTTCTTAATAAAAACAATAGATTTTAACATGTAATAATCGAGGTTTATTCAAGGGTTTTTCGTTTAAACAATGTAGCTGAAATTTTGCAGTAATATAATTTATTTGGATGCTAAAACGTTACTTTTTATATTATATAAGTAAATTGTCGATGTGAAACAATAATTTTAGTAAGTTTGTTGTGCTTATCTTCGGTATGTTTTCTAAATTAGGTTAACAAATTTAGATTGTAATATAATTAAAATAATATAATATAAATTATATAAAAATGAGCAATGAAATGATTTGGCCGGCATTTTTAACATTGCCAACCCCTGGCGCGGAACTCACCTCTTTGAATTGCCTGTTTGATTTTTAATTTAACTTTTGATAAATAAATATATAGGTAGCTTAATTTAGGAATAACCTCAAATAATCTTAGTGATTATGATTTTAATTCTTTTTAGAAGATTTTTTAACATTTATTTTTCACATTCATTTAGAAGAGCATTACTTAATATTTTAGTTTTCTGTTGTAGTAACAAATAACTTGGTTACTATTTTTTGAATACAATATTAATTTCAGAATCTACCAACTTATAATGTTTTACTAATTCGAATTTTAAATCAATTAAATCAAGATGTGCGCATTCTTTGTCATTCTTTGTTATTCTTTTTTAATAGATAGGTAAAATGATTTCAATATGTTTTTTACATTGCTGTATTTTTATTTATTATTATGTGACAAAGTTTAATTTAAAGTGTTTGTTAATTTGTAATCTTTTTATCATGATTAACTTTAATTTATTTTTTCGTGTATACTAACAAAATTATAAATACAATTTAAAACTGTTGTTTCGCCTTCCGTTACTTGTAATTTACAGGTGCTATGCCTTTTAGGCATTTATGCTTGGGAAATTTTTTTTCCGTATTTCACACAGCAAAAAATAGTTTTTACAAAATGCTTTTGTAATTAATCTTGGATAGCAAATTTTAAATTTATCATTAAAAGATATTTAATTAAACAGTTATATTGTTTAAAGAAAGTTAAAATACAATTTTGTTCAATTATTTTATAATTTTTTATTAAAAACTTATGATCATGAAGGTGCCACAATGCATTTTATCATTGCGCTTTCCGGACTTTTTTATATTGGATTTTTAGAAATTAGTCAAACTTTTTGTATTTTATAACTTCCAAATTTCAAATATTTTTGTTTTTTTTAAATTTATAAACCGGCATTTAAAAAAAATATAAAATAAGTATTGTGGATGCTGGCTTATATTATTTAATATGTTCAGGATATTCTTTAATTCTGTAAGGTTAGAGGTCGACTGTGTCAATGTGATTCATGGGTAGGAACGTTGTTTGTCTGGGTGGTAGACGCAATCTTTAATCTGCTTGAATTTTCTTATAGTTTCTTCACATGATCCAACACAAAGTTCATTCAATAATTTATTACTGAATCTTAAAATTAAGCATCTTTGTTGTAAAAAATTGGTAATATCTAAATGGGTTTGGTTTAAAACCAAAATTTATTTGTATAGTAGTTTTTTTTGCTTAAATTTCATGTCGATCTTGTCGATTTCATTTTATTTATATACATTTTTGTAAAAAAATTATAGTATTTTTTCGCGTGTTTAGCTTTCTTAGCCTTCTTTCTTACTGCTTTAGCCATCTTTACGCATTTGTTTTTAAATAAAGTTTATATTTTACTTTTTATATTCTTAAATATGTACAAGCAAAAAAAAACAATTTACAAAAAATAAATCCGGTCGCACTTGTAATATTTGACAGTTATTTAATCGGTGTAGATTGTGTTTTTTGCTTGTATAATAAGCACTCATATACGATATTACCATTTAAAACAATTAGCACCTTACTATTTTTTTAACTTATTATAAAAATGGGTTAAAAGTGATAAATATTGGTTAAACACCAAAATAATTTATTAATTGTTAATTTTGTTATATTGAAATGTATATAATTATTATACATTATTAGAGCATTTTAATTTTCAATACCTTTTAGAAAAGTTTAAATGAAGCGATGCAAAAACTCATGGTATTCTTCAGAAATACAAAAAATATTATTAAATAACTAAAACAACAGACGAAAACCTATCATTTTTACTCAGCTTGCTGTTGTTAGGCCAAATAGGATAACTTGCTCGAATAAACAACAACATCCTTTCATCGAGTAAGATTGTTCAATATTAGAATATTTAAAATAGTATAATTACTAGAATTGTTAACATTATCAGAGTAAAAGTGTTGTAAATTGAGTGGTGTACTGGTGCATTTAGAAAAATTCTAGACATGGCATGCGCAAATTTTAATAGTTTGTTTCAAATTATTTCCTTGAGTAAAGTGCACTGACTTAAAATGACATCCGCAGAAACCTTGCCATTTTGTAATAGTTTGATATGTATGAATTTAGTTTAAAAAGTTCATAATTCTTGAATCCTATGTTTCATCATGATTTGAAATTTCATATGATTTTAGCTATTCTACTTATTGAAGATGCCACATTTCTTGGCAATTATATTGAAGATGCCACATCCCTTCGCGCGACTAAACTTTTATTTCGTCTAGGCTTGTAATTTTGTTGTCAATGATAATTTAGTTAAAAATGATTTTTATTTTTTATATCACGATTTGTCATTAATAGAAAATAATACGATGTTTGGTTATTTTATCAATTATAACGAACATAATTAATTGAAATTTATTGTTAACAACATTATTAGCCGCCACTTGCTTGAGCATTCGGTTAAAAAAGTTTTAGATTAAAGTAGTTTTATATTTATTTTACCAATTATTTTTTCGTCGTTTTAATATTTTGTGCTTAATTCGGATTTCTAACCAGATACACAAAAATATATGGATTATTTCATCAAATAAGTTGTAAGTTGTACGTTTTATATCGCGAAAAAAACTTATAATCATGAAGGTGCCACAATGCATTTTATCATTGCGCTTTCCGGACTTTTTGATAAAATTTTGAATTTTTAGAAATAGTCAAACTTTTTGTATTTTATAACTTCCAAATTTCAAGCATTATATATTTTTGAGTTAAATTTATAAACCGGCATTTTTAAAAAATATATAAAATAAGTATTGTGGATGCTGGCTTATATGTGTTTAATATGTTCAGGATGTTTTTTAATTCTAAGTGGTTAGGGGTCGACTGTGTCAATATGATTCATGGGTAGGACGTAGGACACTCAACGTTGTTTGGCTGATTAGTAGACGCAATCTTTATTCTGCTTGAATTTTCTTATAGTATTAAGCATTTTTGTTGTAAAAAATTGGTAATTTCTAAATTGGTTTGGTTTAAAACCAAAATTTATTTGTATAGTAGTTTTTTTGTGTTTAATTTTCATGTCGATTTCATTTTATTTATATACATTTTTGTAAAAAAATTATAGTATTTTTTCGCGTGTTTAGCTTTCTTAGCCTTCTTTCTTACTGCTTTAGCCATCTTTACGCATTTGTTTTTAAATAAAGTTTATATTTATAATATTATTATTTAAATGGTTTATGGATTTTTAGCATTGGTTTATTTTTGTTCTTTACACTTTAAGGTATATTTGTATCAAAAGCAATCTTTATATTATAGTAAATTTATTAATCTTACAATTTTGTTCATTTGTTTGCGTTAAAAAATAAAAACTTTATTTATTTTGATTTTTTAATGCTGATAATTAAATTTCACTTACTTCTTAATTGTTATTTAAAAATTTCGTCGTGAAATTTGATGCGCCGGTGATATCAATGCTTCGTATAATAATTCGGTCAGGCTTCCAAATATTTTTTTAAGAGACAATAAATAAATTAAATAAAAATCGAATAAATTTATTAAAAAATTAAATGATTTGATTTTGATTAGCCATTTAATTTTGAAAATCCGCCACTATGGGCGATTCGCAAAATCCGCCACTATGAATAGGTTACGCAAAATCACTAATTGGGGTTCGTTAGGCTTAGGCCTAAGCCACCCTTACTTGGGGTTCGTTAGGCTTAGGCCTAAGCCACCCTTACTTGGGGTTCGTTAGGCTTAGGCCTAAGCCACCCTGGCTCAGGGTTCGTTAGGCCTAAGCCTAAGCCACCCGGGTTTGTTAAGCTTAGGCTTAAACATTCATGTAAACATTAATTTTTGATGTAAATAAATCTTGAAAAAAAATTGTTTAAATTAAAATAAATGGCGGATTTTGCGAAACGCCCATGTGGCGGTTTTTGCGAATTTGTGTTTGGTCAACTTGAGCTTCCTCAGCCGACTTTGTCCGGTAGAGACAGCATTATTACTGATTGTCACCTTGGCCGATCAGAGAGATGTGAGACTTGTCTTAAAATAAATTATAACATAATGTTGATTAAAAGATTTTTAACCCATCAGGATTTTGATTAATATTGAATCGAATCGATAAATTACTTATGCATTAAATGTTTCATTAATTTTTTTATAGGAAAAGATACTTTGAATATTTGAACCATAATGAAAACGTTTCAGCATGAAGATTATAATTTTGTTTAACATTTTAAATTTTATTAATTAAAAGAGTACATGATATAACCTAAATAATTAATTAATTATTTATTTAATATTAAATAAGTATTAATTGAAGCATGATTTTAATAAATTTTTTGTTATCCAAAAAGGATTATCTGCTTAAAATACTTTCTTCGCGCTTTGATTATTAGATATTTGGTTTTGGTTTGTTATTTAAAAAAAATTTGATGACGACATTTTTAATGCCTCAGTTTACTTAATTGGTTTCTTAACTTTTATTATTAATTTTTATTAGCATCTAGCTCAATTTGAATGTTAACATTTTTATTTGGCAGATAAAGTAGTAATTGTTTATTAAAATCAAACAAATGATTTAATAACAAAACTTTTAAAAGTAGAAATATTGTATATGTTTTACATGTGATGTACCAAAACTAAAAAATTATTTAAAAATCTAAAATATTTGCTTTATTTTTTCAAAAGCTACAAACAAAATAAAATTTTAAGTGACCGTTTGGGCCTTTTTTTAAAATTGTTGTTTAAAGATTAAACATAAAAAGCATATAATTATTACATCAATTGAAATTCTATATATTATTTTATGTTTTCAATGATGATAATTTTTTTTCAAATTAAGCATTTGCAGAATATTACATAATGAGGCCGTTGGCTCATTATTTTTCGTTTAATGAATAAACATACCACATTTTATTCTTTCTCATAATCTGCTTCATACTCTTCATAGAAATTATTCATTCTTTTTGCTGCATTTAAAGGTTTTAAATTTTTGTTGGTTGTAAAAAATATAACGTTTAAAAATATTAATATAAAAAAATTTTGACAATCATTAATGTATGACTAAAATATAATTTCTTGTTTTTTATTTCGTATTCGAATTTTAAAAAAAGGATAAAGCGTTTAATAACAAATCTTGTTTGTTGTATTTTAATCAAATCGTTGTTTATACCCTGCATCATGTTCAGGATGATATCTCGCTTGCTCGAGCTTGCAAGCCAAGAGCCGGGATTGATGAATTAGTTTAAGTTTTTTAGGTAATTTGAAAGATTATATATTAAATGATTTTTTTTATTCTGTACTCAAATCTTTTATATATATTTAAGCGTAATTTAAACTTTTAATTAATTAATAATTAAATTATTTAAGGGATATGGTAAAAGAATAGGGATTTTTGTTAATTAATTTAATTTGACAATATATCTTTCTTGGGGTTGAATATAATTGGCATTACCATTACAAAATATTTTTCAAATTAACTAGCTAAACAACATTTCTCTAGTCAATAATTTTAATTCATTATTGTTTTTTACATTACATATTTATTTTGCACAATGTCCAAATTATTCAAAATTTCTTAAATTTCTGCAAGAAAAAAAAATATTTTTATGTTCTGGTGAATCGTCAACATAGCCAATTTTTATCTAAAATATAAAATGTTAATTAATTCAAGTGATTTTTAAATTCATTTGTTTTTTCAAATATATATTTTTTTGTATTTTTTTGTATTTTTTGGTTTTTATTTAGTTTTATATTTTTATATACGTTCATTCAGCTTATAATCGTACAATTAAAATTTATTCAAGTTTGAACTTTGCCCAGTCGCGTAACAAATAAAAACGTTAAAAGCGCTTCAACAATTTTCGTTTTTTATGATTTTGTGTTTTTAAATTTTACACTAATTTGCTTTTGTTAATATTAGATTGGTTATATATTTTTTAAATATTACAAACATTTAAAAATCCATTTGTAAGATGATGAGGTGTTGTAATTATATACTAAGGCAAACATGAAGCATAATGATACAATTATTTTAACAACTATAGAATTTGCAAATTAGCTTTTTTATCAAGAGCTGCCCTTGTTTGTGACAAGTTGTTTAGCAATGCTTTAAAGTTTTTATTGTCTTTTAAATTTTATAATTTTCAGGAGTGTGATAAAATGATTTAAAAATTTGAAGTAATATTGCATCATTACTAGGGCCTAGATTTTTAGGGACTAAAAAACGTCAAAAAGTGACATATAATAGGAACTAAAAACCCCCAAATAGGGACTAAAAATTTTGCATTTTTTTCTTAAAATTTTGGGAAAAAGTGCCAAAATGGAATAAAAACGCAAAAACAGCGAAATAGGATTTATTCTCAAAAAAGGCGAAATAGGGATTTATAGGGACTAAAAAGTCGCTCTAATTCAAAAATTTTCGAAATGAATGCTATTTATGGGCTTTTCTCGTCAAACCCTATCCGCAAAAAAATTAAACCCTAAAAATCTCGGCCCTAATCATTACATTCAATGTAAAATTCTTCGATGAATGGATTCGTTGGGCTAAGAGAGGAACATTACCCACATAATTATGTGGTCAAC
>MEIZ01000093.1:139899-175599 GCA_001723225.1 Globodera ellingtonae | reverse complement strand
TGAAAAATACAAATTAAAGTAGCTTTATTACAAAACTAATTTAATCAAGCTTGCAGTCTTTACTTTTTAAAAAGTATTGAGCAAGTTTCTGTCAATGTGAGCATTTTCATTGAATTTTATATTTATAACTGCAAACCTTTTAAAAGTAAAAATGAGAATTATTTATTTTTAATTTTTTTTAACAAAATGGGAAATTTTTAATATGCTTATAATTGCTTAGATTCATTTTAATTTTATAAATTTAACTATCAAAAATATTCCCAAAACGATTCGTAATAAATAATAACAAATTGATTAGGCCATCACTTCTCAAGGAAATTATGATAAAAAGTATCAAAAAAATGAAAGATGATTGCATAAAAAAGCCCTAGCAACCGAGAGGTGAAAAGCGACGGAAACACACAAATTTCATGACAAGTTTAAAAGTTCAAAATAATTTAGAAAAAAATTTTGCGCGAAATAAACGCGCAAATTTACATCTGCAAAAAAATAAATAATTGTTGAATTTAAATTTTTCACGTATATTACTATAGAAAATCAAAGATAAATCATTTATAAATTTAAAATAGTTTTATATAAATAAGTAAGCTGAATTGCATTTTTATATTTTTTGTTGAAGTACATTTATTCTTTTTTGTCTTATTTATATTAAATTGATTAATCGAATGCTTCCCGGTAAATCTTCAAATTTCCCTTTTAGTCTTTTTTGCGCTTTAAATAGTTTTATAAATTTTGCTTTATATAGCGCAGCTTTTTTTTCTTGCCAAAATTCGTTAAAAAATTTCTTGGCCCTTCTATGAACGCCGAACAGGACCCGACTAACGATTTTTTCTTTTAGTTTTTATTATTGGCACGAAGATTGGCCAATCCGCAACCCAGCTCGATCTAAATTTTTATTGAGCGGTTTTATTTAGGTATTCCGTTCCTCTTTCCCCTGATTTTTTGCATTTTTGGTTAGAATTTGATATTTAGGTAAATTTAGTGTTACTTTTTAAGAAAGTAATTGAAATCTACAATTTGCCTGGCAGACAAAAGGAAAATTGCGTAAAAATTAAAAGTTTAAGAAATATTTGCTTATAGCTGCAAAAAGAATTTATAATTTATATTTTAAATAAAATATTCTTATAAGTTTCAATTAAATAAAATGAAATTGATAAAATTAAATAATTTTGAAAAATTATTGGGTCGATTTTCAAAAATTATAAAAAGGAGCGAAAACACACAAAAAAAATGCCTTTATTTATAAAACAAATTAAAACCCGTTGAATAACCTAAAAAATTAAAATACAGAAAAAAATAAAAACCAATTTTTAGATTTAGTAGGTATTCAGGCTCATATAAGGCTTCGCAGGAAAGGATAGTTGGATGCTGAGCGAAGATGCCGCGAAAAAAAAGTTAAAAATTTAAAGGTGAAATTTGATTAATTCATATGATAATATAATATTCAGAAAACAAAAAAACGGCAGCTGAAACAAAATAAGTACAATGCGAAGCTCAAGAAGAAAAACATTTCGCAATTTGATTATTATTTTTTTACCGGATACCTGAAGACATTGATTTCAACAGAAAAAAATTAAACCAAACAATATAATAACATTTTATATTTTTTCTCATTGAATAATTCAAGGACAAAATTTTGTGTTACACAAATAAGAAAAGCATAAATTAATATACTAAATTAAAAATATAACTGAGTCGATTTACAAAAATTTATAAAAAAAGTCCAAGCCAACCAATTTATTTATGATATAAGTAGTTGCGTATTAAATGCTAAAAAGCTGTGAATACCCATAAAAATTATTCCGTAAAACGTGTTTCTTTATTTTAAAACATATATATATAGAATAAAAATCTAAGTAATAAAATGCAAAGCATTGATCGTTTACATAAAAAATTTAATGAAGAAAAAAATGAAAAAAAATCCTTACTTAAATAAGAAATTAATCCATGTGGTTTTTGTATGAAAACAAAATGCTTCTTAATAAATTGCTTAATATTAAACCACAATTCACAAAATCAACTTTAATTTGAAGAGAATTCACGCCAATTATTTTGAACGGAAGTACCAATTAAATTGTCACGTAGTCCAAGAGGGTCTTTATCAGTGTTTTCCTGTTCCAGCTTGGCCTGTTCTGTTCCTGTTCTGTTCCTGTTCCTGTTCCTGTTCCTGTTCTATTCTAGAATTTAGAACAGCACAGGAACAGATTCAAAATCCTTGGAACAGGAACAGAACAGGAACAGAACAGGCCAAGCTAGAACAGGGTAAAATTGAAGAATTGAACTTTTATTGAGTGATATATTTGAAATTTTCCAATTATTCATCATTAGCTCATGTGGCTCAGTGGTTAAACTGAGTGACKTGATTCAATTTTGTCTAAGGTTCAACTTTCCCTCGTTAAAATCTTTTTTTTTATTTATTTTTAATTTTTTTCGTATAATGGTGAGTGATGCCTGGGGCTGTGGGTTCGAAACTTCGAACCTCCGACTGTGTAAATGATTTTTTTTCTCTCTTTTTTTAATGAACTTTGATGGTAATTTTAAAAATATTTTAGATTTTTATTTTTTGAAGATAGATGTTATTTATTTTTTTTTCTTTAAATTGAGAAAAAATCATTAGGGGGGGGGGGCTTTTTGTTTTCTACCTTTTAAAAATTAAGACCAATTATTTAAAAAACTCTCAAAATCGTCAACCCGGGCCCCTCCCATTCTAAAAAGCTTCAAAAAATTGTTGCAAATCCCTTAACAAATTGAATCAAAAATWCAAAATTTTCTCGGCGGCGCCTATCGGCACCGCCGACTCCCCCCTGAAGTAAAGCAGAATTTTCTAAAAACCTATTTAATTTTTTCACTAGAGTTGTTCCCCATTCTCAAAATTGGGTCGTCCCGGACCCCCGACATGGCCAACCCCCCCGACCTTCCCTGACATACCATTTTCCCACCCACAAGGGTTCGGGAGCAAAACTATTTTGAACCTAACTTAAAATATTTTCGTAAAAGTCTCGGATTTTTGGGAGTCACTTCTCGCGTCTCGGGGGCAACTCTTGGTAAAGTTAGGTCTCGAGCATCACTAGGAAATGATGAACACTTTGCCCAATGCATCATCAATTAAAATTTCAGACTGAATTTCACTCGGAAATGTTTAATTTGGAACAGTCTAAGAACAGTTTATACTGTTCTGTTCCTGTTCTGTTCTCGAGGTCGGAACAGAACAGGAACAGAACAGATAGGCTGTTCTAAAATTTGAGAACAGAACAGGAACAGGAACAGGTTCAAAATCGTTGGAACAGGAAAACACTGGTCTTTATTAGCAGTGATTCTATTCCAAACTTTAATTTTAATCAAAATTCTACTTTCTCAGATTGTTTGCTAAAAAATGTTAAGAAAAAAGTTGTCTTGGGTTTAAGCAAGTTGCTTTTGATAGATGATTTAGTTGCCAAGCTCCAGCAAAAAATTAGGCAAATCGGTGTTTTTAATCAAAATTCTTGTTATCGATGTGCAGCCAACTCGGAATGCCAATTTAATTGCTATTTCCTGCGTGAAGTTAAAGTGTGTTTACCAGACTGGTCTATTATTTTAAAGCATTTTATTTTTTTGTCTATCGTATTTTTTGTGAAGCGTAATTTAACCATTTTTCGAAATTTCTAAATTTTAAAACTTGAACTATTAAATTTAGGTTTACCAAAAAGTCGCGATAAACCGCTATTTACGACTAAAATTTAATATGATTTAAAAAAAAATTTTATCAATAATATTGAATCTTACTAAATATTTCAACAATATAATTTAATTTCAACATACAAACAAAAATAATATAACATAAGAATATTAATCCGTTGCTGTGACCTTAGAACAATTATGCTCCTTCTGGATAGATATAAAAAATAGTAAATAAAATAAATTATATTTATTTGTTTTAAAAATTACTTAAATAAAAGATTAATGCAAATAAAAAAGACTATGGAAACAAATCAAAAATCACTAGTATACAAATAATTAATTTTTTGTTATCTGATAATATAAACCAATATAAAAAATTTTTAAAATCATAACTATGTATATCAAAGCCACCCGATAACGATAATAACTGCCGATTGCGGCTGTTAAGTTTATGAGTTTAAATGGTTCAACATTTTTTCATTATCATGTATAATTAGAGAATCGTTTAACTAAACTAACTTATTTATTATTTTATAAACAATGGATTGGAATCTATTAATTTTTAACGGCACCACTGATATTGTAGGAATAGAATAAAAGCTTAAATAAAAGATTGAAAAATTAAAAGAATGTATAAAAAAATTTAAAAAGTAATTTTAAAAAAAAACTTATGATGATTTAGAATTTGTTTTAATTTTCAGGATTGTCAGGAAAACTGAATTTATTTTAATATTCGAATTAAAAGTCTTTAAAAAGTTAAAATTATTTTTATAAACATTTAATAATATTTTTAAACAATCTCATTCAAAAAGGGAATCTTAATCTATAAACTAAACAGCCAGACGCAGCAGTGAAAGTCTTGAAGACAATAAGTTTTGGAATAAATTTATGCTTATTTTAAATACAATCATGAAAGGACTGAGATTAACTCACCACGCCCATAAAAACCGGACTTATGTATGATATAATTTTTGAGTAAATTGACAAAAATTTTCTTATTATAACAAAACACTAACATTGACAACATTTAAAATTGATAAAAGTGACACAAATAATGAAATGGGAATCGATAATAAAAAAATTTCTTAAAAAATAAACAATTTTGTTTAAAAATGTCCAACCACTAGTTGGTTTACGCGAGAATTGCATTATAGATTTATTAAACATAAAGTTTTTAAAATTCATAATTGTTTATAAAATTAAACACAACCCAACTGGCTGGCAAACGACATTAGAGTAAAAACTGTGAATTCTATACTCGAGAATTCTAATCTCGCAAGTTGATAAACTTTTAAAAATAAATCAAAAATAACTTTAAAATAAATATATATTAAAACTAATTCGATTCGATATATTTATTCTTTCAACCCATATGATGATTTTACATAATGAATAAATATTTATTAACGCGTTGGTTGATGTTGAATCACTAAAAAGTTAATTATAAGAAGTCCAGTGGCAAAATATTGGTATAAATAAAAGCTAATATTAAAAAAATTATATCGAAAATTGATAAAATTAAAAAGTTTACAATGAAATCAAAAAAAATATTATTTTATAATGGTTAATTCACAATGTTTAATTACAAGTAACAATATAACATGTATTATCTTATGGTCACTCTTGTTGCTAGACTAAGCAAGGCTCGCCATTTCAATATTACTCAGCGACTCATCAATTAGTTATAAAACTTATAATATTAATTCTAAAATCAATTTGTATTGCATTAAAATCAATTCTTGCGACAGCGAATGTGGGGTTCCACGAGCAAAATCCGTCAAATAATTCTTGCAAAATGCAAATTTTTTTTGAGGCATTGCTAAAATTGACTTAAAATCTAAAGATTTGTTTTCTTTTAAAAATTCAACACTAATGTTTCTGGAAAAAAATTTTTTTTTGAGTTTTTATTATTTGCAAATGTTCACAAAATAAGGAGGATTTATTAATTTTTGCTTAGAAAACATTGTGGCATATTGCGTTTTAAGCACATAAAAAAACATCATTTTGGGATTTTAACATATTAATTGCGGTTCTAATAATAATCTATCTTTGTCTGCGTGCCATTATTCGTTATATATTTGGACATATTTTGGCATTTTGGCCTTATTTAGAGCATATATAAGCGCATATTTGGAGCATATAAATCCGGGTCCTAATCATTACAAAGTTATCTTTTCACCAATTATAGACTTATTCAAACTAGACCAATATGTTTTAAATATCATAATTACATAAGATAACGGCATGGACCAATCTATTTAAAATATAAAACTAATGCTGGTGGGGACTACGCCCATAGAAACAAACACCCTTTTCTGCACTTAAACGGTCTATAACTCTGCTCAGTGAACAAAATAAAACAATAATCTATATAAATAAATGCCAACCCCGATCACACAGATGATTATAATAATAAGAATAAAAAACATTTCATTTTATATAATATATAATAAAATAAAATAAAAATGTTGCTATAATAATGATAAACAGTAAATTTAATTGCGCCTGCTATCGAAAACTTCGTGCGCAAACTATGGCAGTGCGCCACCACCAATACATAGTTTTAACTATTTATCAGATAATAGTTGAATATCTTAGCAATAAAATATTTTTAATTTATTTTAAATTATTACGAAAAACATCACTATCAAGGTTTAACTAACATAGTCGTAAAATTATAAATGCAAGAACATATAAATCACTGACTGAAAAAAGGTTCATTCGTTAAGTTAACACTTACATATTCTCTTTCTTATTTTATTAATACAAATAATACTAAATACTTTTAAAAGCCAAAAAGTAAACTTAAAGACACCTAAATTGCTTTTATTATAAAGGGTTTTAAATCGTACGTTTACTAAAATTATTATTTAAAACATTTAAATAAACAGTTTCAAAAACCCAATCAGCGCATAAAATATAAAGCCAAAGCTTATTTATATCTAATAAATAGACCATATTTTGGTAAATGGGATTGATTCAAGAAATTGATGAATTATTGTAAACTACAAAAAAGTAATCATTAAAAGAAGTTTATAAACTGACTCCCAGAGCAAGTACTGGAAAAAAGCAAGGTGGATTTGCGAGGGGAAGCATTAAAATATCCAAACTCGACTTTTTAAGTTACAAAATAATTCACACCAATATCAAAAACTGCAAGTGATAAATCAAAAATTATAAATATATCAATTATGACTGATCTATAATAAAAGTAACTCATAAAAATACCAAACAATGATTATAAAGAAATAGAAAAAAACTTATTAATTTCGTCTTTCCAAAATAACCATTCCACTTTTGTAGTCTGTTATTTATCAGGTATTCAATGCATTAATCTATTTTGTAACACAAATTTGATTTTACAATTTCAACAAAAACATTTTTCCCGCGAATTTCGAGTCTATACGGACCTCAGCCTATATCGGGTCAACAACGTGTTTAAAGAATGCCAGCACTCCGTTCTCTTCTACCCCGCAGTCGGAGTGCTGAGAACATTTATGTGTTCGTCAAACATTAAAAAGTAAAATGTAATATTAATTTTTATTAAGTGAAGTGAAAATGTTTCAGAATGCATATGAAATAAAAAAATTTGAACGAATCAACTTTGTGAATTTTTGCATATAAAATTTCGTTTAAACTAAACAACTTAAATCATAAATTATACTGATGCCTCTTGTTATCAGTAAATATTTTTAATAGATTAAAAATTTGATTGGTTATTATTTTCAAGAAAATATGTAGCAATGCTTAGTGAAGGCCGATTCGCCTGCTATAAATCAGATAAGAAAATATTTTATCAATTACTTAGGGAAATGTTGAACAATTTCAAGTACATAGCACAATACATAACCTTTATTATATTTAAAAACCCAATTATAAACTTTTCAATAAAAAAGGCTATTTTTCTCACACTATGGAAGAATAAAAATGCATAAAATGTCAATTAAAATTTATTTGAATTCACAGTAAAAACATGAATTTTAAATGATTTTTATAAAAAGTAAGAATTTTAAAATATATACGAGCGACGTACAGATCAGAAGATTTTACTGTGTACTAAATTATTTTTGTCATCGGCGGAGCTAAACTACTTTATAATTACTTTACAAAAAAACATAATATGAGGATTAAACCTAATTAAATAAAATATTTATTAACAAAATGAGATTGAAGAAGTCTTTTCACAAGGATTTGAAAATTGGAGTGATAAAAAAAATTTAAAAATCATATCTATCAATCATTAATTTAAATAAATATAATCCACAAATATTTTCAAGAAAATATGTAGCAAATGAATACAACAGCCGCAAGCTGCCTGCAAAAGTTTAGCACTTTGGGCAAGTACGGACAAGGCATCGTGGAGCCCATCCAGCAGCAGACCACTTATGCTGGATCTTCGGAAAAAGGCAGCACCAAGACCGGCCTGATGCTTAGTGAAGTCCGATTCGCCTGCTATAAATCAGATAAGAAAATATTTTATCAATTACTTAACGAAATGTTGAAATACATAACCTTTATTATATTTAAAAACACAATTATAAAATATTAATAATTTAAAAAAATGCTTTCACAATATGAAAGAATAAAAATGCATAAAATGTCAATTAAAGTTTATTTGAATTCACACAATAAAAAAATGATTTTTATAAAAAGTTAGAATTTTAAAATATATACGAATAACGTTATCAGATTTTACTGTTTACTAAATTATTTTTGTCATCGGCGGAGCTAAACTTACTTTTTATAATTACTTTACAAAAAACATAATATGAGGATTAAATGTAGTACAAACTAATTACAATTAATTTTACCATAAATCTTAGCAATGATTGCTGTTTTATTAGCATTAAAAAATCAAATAAATTGTTAATAGCATATTTAAAAAACAAAATTAACTTCACGATAGCGGAAATAAAACAAAACTTGATTAAACTTGAAAGAAGAAAAAAGAATTCTAAATTATTATCAAACAACAATTATGGGGTTTAAAACAGATTCCGTAAAACATATCAGATTGAAAACTTCTAATTAAAATTAATTATAACTATTTAATTAAGAGAAGTAAACAATTTATAAATAATTTAATAAATAATATATGTACATCTAAATTTTTAAACAGAATACAAAAACCAAAATTAAAAAAAGACTGCAGTTGTATGTAAATAAAATTTCTTTTATTTAGCCGTGTTTTGACTGCAAAAAATTTATTGTGAATGGCTCCTTTGCCATTTTCGCTTTTTACAAAAAAAAAATGGAAAAATTAACAATTAAAACAATTCTTTTATTTAAATAAATAGAACATCCATATTTAGCAAAATTAATAAATTAAAGTTTGTTTTATTTGAATTAAACATAACAAAGATTAAAAAAAGGCAAATAAATAAGCTGTAAATAAATATTACAAAACGTATAAAAATTTGTTTAAAATCAATTTAGATTTTACCAATTTTTCGTTTTTTTTTATTAATAAAGAAGTAACTCCTTGATAGAGCAATCTCAATGCTTATTGTAGTTTTTTATTAATTAATATATTCAATCAATTATTCTTAAAATTATTGTCGAATTCTTTGGAAGTTTTATAATCTGATAGTTGTCCGGTTCATAGCCGTTGGCAGAGCGCGAAAGTTTGAATAAAGGTATATTAAATTAAATTTATTATTGAGCATTCCGCCCGTTCATAATCGGCTTGCGAGTTATAATTAACAATTTAGGATTTTGTATTTTATATCTTTCAGTTTAATTAATACTTTTATGTTACTAATAAAAGTTTTTGCCTTAGTCTTATTTATTTCATTATCTGTTGCTTTAAAACCGAGATAAAATATTAATTTTGCATAGCTCTCGTTGTTCTCCGGTTCTTGACGTGAAGATTGAGGGATTTATAAAGAGTTTGAATAAGAGAATTTAATTTTTTGTTTCATGCATTGAGTTTATATTCGAGGATTATTTTTATGTTTTTGCTACAATTATATTAGCATTTTAAAATCTACCGTCCTTTACAGCCTTGCCCGTGTGTATTCGCCCCTTTTTGAAAAAGGCTTCAGTGTCGATCGCTTCGACAGAAATCGTTGGCGCAGTTTTTAATTATTTCGTTTTAACATCATCAAACAAGTTTTCGCATTACAGATAACTTTAATTTTATTAACATTATTTGTCGCATTGTATTGACATTCATTTAAGTATCTTAAATCGTTCATGATTGGCGAGGTATTCATTACGTTCCAACCATTTACAAATAATTTTTTGTCTGTTTCTTGGGTATAAATGGATGTAGATTAGAATATTTTGACAAATTTTGTTTGTTTAGTTTCTTTAAAAAAAATTAATCGTTCATTTCACTTTTAAAATTATGATTATATTTATTGAAAGCCCCCTTATCTTATGGCGTTCTCTGGGCATGCTTCTCTTTTTTATTTATTTTTTAAATATAATTTTTTCATAAATCTTCATAAACATTTTGCATTGATTTACTTCTTTTACTAGTTTCTTTCGTCAACAAAGTTTAAATTTCACATTTTTAAATAATATATTTTGTAATTTGTATTTTTTAAGTGTTATTTTTTTAAATTAAATATTTTCTTAAAATAAATTAATATATACTAAATTTAATGATTATGCTTGATTTATTTTTTGATATCAATAAGTCATTAACTTTATTTGGATTTTATTTGCTTTTTTGTATAATTTAGATGTGAAATGTGATCTTTTTGTTTAGCATATTTAAAGTTTTATCATATACGCTCATATTAGGCACAGTAAATATCTTTAATTATATTTACAGAAATAAGTATAGTTTTTTCGTCTTATTTTCTTTCATTGGTTTTTATTTTGGGCTCAGACTTTCATTTTTTAATTATAATAGAAAAACATTGCACATAGGTAACAGTTGATTTATATCTTACTAGTTTATAACCAATCTTAATAATTTGATTAAGATTTTATAATTTGCAATGCGTTTTACTCCCGTTTAAATTATTGCTTTTGATCAATTTCTGCTTTGTAAATTATAACTAAACTAAAGTAATTGAATTTTTTTGGATCAGTTTATTTGCTTTTTTGTATAGTAAAATGAGATCTTTTTGTTTATCATATTTAAGGTTTTATCATATACGCTCATATTAGGCACAGTTAAATTTTTTAATTATATTTACAGACAAAAGTATTGTTTTTCGTCTTATTTTCTTAGCTTGGTTTTTATTTTGGGCTCAGACTTTCAACAGATTTTTTAATATAATAGAAAAACATTGCACATATCAGCTTTAATTCAGTATGACCGTATTACGTTCAACGGATGACGACAGAAAGCGCTCTTCACATTTCGATTAATTATAAATATTTTTACCTAATAATTCATTTTATTTATTGGACATATTTCAAAGAGTACAATTTTAAAATTTAATGCATGTAAATTATTTGTTTTGTATTTTTTAATTTAGTTGAATTTGTTTTAGTGATGTTATCCATTTACTCTTGTAAACCGCGATCCATGCGAAGCCGTCCCATGACTTGCCTTTTCAATTTTTCCTATGTTTTGTATAATTTTTATCGGTTTTCATCAAATTTTAATTGAATTTAACATTTTGTTTGTCAATTTTATTACATTTAATATTCATTCTAAACAAAAAGTTGAGGGTTTTACAAGGTTGTTCTAATATATATTTTAAATCAACCTTATTTTAGATTTATCTTCAATTGAGTTATTTATTGCTTAATATTTCCGAATCTGGTAATAAATATTTTAATAAATCATTTACAAGTCACCATGTGTCGCCTGTAAAAACGATTATTTTATATGCACGGCTAAGCAATTGTTTGGAGCTTTGCCCAGCGATAAATACTTTTTGTTTTTTGAATGCAAAAGAGGAAGAGCCAACGGCTGTTTGGCACAATAAGCGTCATATTAGTGTCATTGAATATAATACTTATTTTAGACATTCCATACCCATGATTAATGATAATTTATATTTGTTGAAACATTCATATTTCATTTCGTATTTAATTTAATCCCATCTTGAGACATTTTCAAATTGTCTATTTAAAGCGTTTTTTGAGATAGAATTATCCCATATAAAATATAGTTAATTATTAGTTTAAAAATTACGCAAAAATAACGCTTTTCAGGCGAGCGTTGACCTTAAATAAATATACATAATTTAATTTAAATTTAGCAGAAAATATTTGTATATAATGGTCAAAAAAATTTATAATAAAACTGTCTGAAAAAAGCGAAATTCTTAATAACTAGGTTCACGATTAGAGCTGTTAATTGCTTTATTTTTAAGGAAAATTCCCTAATTTCCGGGGGTCGTAAAACCGGTTAACCGAAAAAACCGGTACCCCCGGTGTTCCGGTTTCTGGTGTAAAACCAAAAAACCACTTAAGGATGACATTTTTCTGTATTTTATTGAGAAAATAAAATTGTACTAAACATTTGGCAAAAATGATTCTTTAATTTATAAATTCAGAATTTTTTCTTAACAAAAACAGATCAAATTTTAAAACATTTCTCCGGACCTCCCATTCCTAAAAAGCTTCAAAAAATTACCATTTATTTAATTTTGGTTGTAAATCTTTTAACAAATTGAGTAAAAAGCAAATTATCTTCAGCAGAGCGTCAATTTGTCTTAAGTGGACTTTTGCTAAGTTAAGAATTCGGGAAGGGAACAATTGATTTTTTGGTCACCCTTTTTTAATTCGAAATTGTTTGCCTGCTTATTATTTTTTGTGTAAGAACAACCTTTAGTCCCTCTCGGCGTTAATATTTTAATATAAACATTTTTAATTGGTAAAGAGATTTTATTTATTATTTTAAAATTTTATTATCTCGATGTTTGGTATTCACTTCACGATTGTTTTCATTTTTGAAACAATACAAGTATAAATGCTTTATTGAGCTTTTACATTATTTATTAACACTTTGTTTCATTTGAAGTTTTGTGTCGAAATACAAATTGTCCCGTGGGCAACATAAATTCTAAAAAATTATCAAAAAAACCCGTCATTGGCCGTGTTGATACTATAATCTAGTCAAAATGCGCTTCTTTGCTTGCAAGTAGATTTCGGCAACTTTTTCCAGCAATCAAGAAAATGCGATGGAAGCGCAAGAAGCAATACACATTCCTTTTTTTGAGAAAGTTTTTAAAATTTTTGTATTACAATTTCACCCGATTTATATAGTTCAAAAAGTTGTTTTTTTTTATTTTCAAAATTTTCAATCTAATTAAAAAATATTGTTATACATTTTACAATTTACATACTTATATTGTTTTTTTAATTCGAATTTTAATAAATTTAAATTTTGGATTATTGAATTTTAGATATTTGTTTTTCTTAAAATATAACCTTTCAAAAAAAAATATTAACATTCCAATATCCATAAGATTCCTGATTAAAGCATAGGGAAAGAAATTTCCATAAATTATTGGTAGCGTATTGGATAATTTAATTATATTAACAAATATTCTATAATTGCTGCGCCTTTATTACTTGAGTTACTTGGCCAATGATGTTTCAACTTTAAAACCGCGTAATCAAACATGTTTTCATTAAATATTTAATTCTATTTCTGATATAGATTAAATTTAATAAAAATGTATATTTTCTTTGTTTATTATTACATCCATTATTATTTATCAATTTTTATCAATATTTGTATTGAAATTTTACATGAAATATTATCTTGCTTAAACTTTGAAATATAATGTTTGTTTTACCAAGTTTTGGGTTTTTGAAAAAAATAGAAGTTTATTAATTCGTAGTTTGTGATTCGCTATTTGGTTTTGTAGATAAATATTTAAAAGAATTCCTTTTGGAGCGCAATCCGATTAATTTGTGTTTTTATTTTAAATATTTTATCATACCAATTTTTATCAAAAATTCATCCATCTCTTTTTGATCACATTAATTACTTTCTAAGGGACTATATTTTCTTAATTAGTCAATGTTATTACATGTTTTTATTTTTACTGCGTTTTGAAAGGTTTTTTAATTAATCCAAATAATAAATTAGCATAATTAAAATCAGAGCTAATGATGGCTGCTTTGAAAACCTATCAGATCAAGGCTTTAAGCAAGGTAATATAACAAATCGTAAACTATTTTTATTTTACTTATAAGCATTTCACTCACTATCAGTAATTACATTATTTTTAAATGCAGTTTATGCAACTGATGGCCTTCCTTCAAGGTAATCGATTTTTTTTGCTTGGTTTGATAATCAGTTGAATTTATTATTTATTTAATTAACAAAATTGTTTTAAAAAAATTAAGCCAATTTTTAGGGATGTACTTATGGTTTAATTGCAGTTTTTAAGACGTCAAAAATTCCAATACTAATATTTTAATTTCAAATTTTTTTTTGTTTTATAAAATAATTGCATACATTTAAACAGTAAACATTTTTAAATTTATCAATATCTTGTAAATTGTTGAAATTTACCATTAGGTTTGTTTAAAAGGTCAGTTTTAGAACTTTTTTCGAATTTAAATATTTTTAAGTACATATCGCATATCAATTGTTTTACCGAGAGCCGAGACCGAGACTTGACCCCGAGACTCGAGACCGAGACTTGACCCCGAGACTCGAGACCGAGACTTGACCCCGAGACTCGAGACCGAGACCCAAAAAACCCGAGACTTTTCTCGAGTCGAGACTCGAGACCGAGACTCTCGTGCATCACTACTATTTATCATTCATTTCTGTAAACCGAATCGACGCGACCGGCGGGGGAGGCGGCACCACTACCCCCAACCGCAGTCGCTATTAGAGTAGGTCAGGATCGGGACTTTAGGTAAAACTGGGACCGGGATTGAGAAAATTAAAAAAAACGGGATTTTATAAGAGGGGAATTCATTACAAATTTATCAAGGATTTTTGAAAATTTATTTATTAATATAAAGTGATATCTCAAAAACTCTTATACTGGCGTAATTGATTTTTGGATTCTACGCTTTAAAAAACACATAATATGTAATACGCTACAAATCAAACCAATTAATCGAATTTGCAATTTTATGGCTTACTCAAAGCCCATACTTGGGTCGAGTTTTGATGTTTGTTGTATTTATTTTGGATTGCGTACCTATTTTAAAAGAATTTTTTATTTTCTTTTGATTTTTTGATTTTATATCAAGAATTTTTTATAAATACATTTAATCTTTCTTTCAAATATGTACAGAAGATTCTCCAAGCAAATGTATTGCATTGTTTATTTTGGCATTATTTCCTAACTTTTTTAAAATTGTTCTTAACACAAAATTGGTCTACTATTATTGAATAGCTCTCACTAATATAGTTTTAAACTTTTTTTTTATTAATTTCGTCGTTAAAGTTTTTAAATTTATTCCAAGATTTATTTCACCGAATCGTTAATTAGCGGCACTGTTGCACTTTCATTTGCTCTTAACTGAATATCACTTCAAATTGAAGAGTTTGCAATCTTTTTTCTGGAAAGTCGATGGTAAAGCAGTATTCTTGGCTGTCGGGCGGCTTTCAATGGGTCTACAATGCCCTACTTTCGCTTCTTTAATGGCCCTTGTTTTAATTAATTCAAAGTTTATTATATAGTTTTAATATAATATAGTTAGTATGTAAAAAATATTTTTTATTTATTTTAATTTTATATTCATTTATTTTTCAAATGTCCTATTTTTTGATAGCTCTAATGGTTTCACAAATTTTATTTTTGAAACAAATTAAGATTTTCCTTAAGGATTATAAAATTGTTAATACTTACTTATTCATTAAGTTTTTGATTTTTTATTCATAATTTTAATTTTATTGGAATATTCCCAGGCCACTTGGCATAAATAAAACGTCGTTGTTGGAATCTTAGCCGCACAGATCCTGAATTAAATTTTTAATGGTTATAATTTATATATGTTTTATTCTTTTTGATACAATAATGAAGAATAAAATCAAATATACAATAATTTTCCAATTTAATTATTAAAATTACACGTTATTAATAGTTTAATTAACAACGTTAACAATTTACTCAATTTTATGCTTGCATTCAAAAACAAAAAACTTAGTTAAATTTTTTAACTTTCAAAAATTAATTGAAAATTTTAAGTTTATCATTTTATTTAGTGCAAATTACTGTTTTTCCGTTTTGTTATTTAAACTATCATGTTTTGGTTGTATATCCATGACAATCAAACATAATTTTAAATTTAAAACCATTTAATTTGTGTTTTTTCTATGAAATTACTTAACTTTTTTAAGTTACTTTATAAGATACTTCGTTTAAACTGTAAAGACAACATGTATGTAGAAGTAGCGAAGTTGTGTTAAATATAATCAACGCGTTGATCAAACCAGCAAATTTTTTTTTTTTTTTTATTACAAAAAATAAAAATTTTTGAACATTTATAATTTAACTATGCTTTAAGCAGCAATCTCAATATTCTTTCGGTAACACACTTCACAATAATATTCAATGGTTTGGCCTCATTCTATTCTCTATTGCGTTGCTGTCATGTTTTTTAAATTTTATATTATGTTTTTTATTTTAAATTGATTGGCAGCTGCGGCCGTAAATTATTGTTTTATAAATGGATGAAATTATTTTTTTATTAATCTTTATTTCATTTACTGAAACAGATTTAATTATCTTTCTGTTATTAATTCTTAGCTATATTAAGTTAAACCACAAATACTGCTGGTTTATCCAGCTTTAATTATCTTTATACTCCGCTAAAACCGGGAGTCTCAAGCATTTTTGACTCCCCTTACAGAAGGAGTTCCCAGCAAGTATCATCACATTTTAACGGCTAGTTCTGAGACTTAAGTGATTATTTAATTTATATTGTTTGTTTGTTTATAACTGATTTCATCTTAACTTTTTTTTTAAAATATTAACCTTAATTTTTACAATATATAAAAGGTATCAAATTTGTTTAGAATAAATTATATATTACAAAAATAACGACCTCCTCTTCGTTTTTCGTAACATTAAGCCGGTGACATCGCTGTTCACAAATTAAAATCGTTCTTGACTTGCTGCGTTTCTTTGCAGTCACTTAACGATATGATTTAATAAGATTTTTTAAATTAAAATCATTTTTAAGTTTAAAATAATTTATGTTTCTGAATTTATTTTTTAATTAAAATACATATTTTTTTTTAGCATAGAGATAATTAATTTGATACAATAGCATGTATCATTAAGCGGCTTGATGCGGGCGATATTCGTATGAATAAACCTTTTTATTGCAATTTCGCATATGTCGTTGCATTAAGCGATACATTTGAATATAATTTTAAATTATAACTTTTGAACTTCGAATTTTTTAATTAATTTATTAAATTTTTTATTTTTTCCCATTATTAACATCAAATTTAAAATATTTTTTAAATAACTTTAAAATTAAAATTCTAAATTCATTTTAGATTTGTTGATTTTTTTTCAATTCAAATGAACATTTTATTTATCTATTGTTGTGTGTGTGTTTAGAAGTTTACAAAATTTAGTGTACCAAAGCGCTAAAGAATGTCCAGTTTCGTGGACTGCGGTCTTTGCATTGTTGGTTTTTGGTTTTTGTAGAATTATTATTTAAATTTTTAATATTTTTGCTTCAATTTAGACTACTAATTATCTGTATTAATTAAGTGTTTCGTTTCTTTACTCATGCTTGTAGCATATAGATGTTATAGATTTTTTCATTAATTTTGCCTTTTTTAAAATTTTTATTAAAAAAGTTTCAAATGTAAAAATATTATCATCGTATTCGCTTTTTATTTTTTATTTGAGTAAACTTTCATTTTTATTCCTTTGATAATGCAAAATATTTCCCGTTGATTATTGTGTATCGTAAATTAACAAAACGGCAAATATTATAGACTGACGATTTATTGGCTACAACTTTTATTTTATTTTTTAATCGTTTAGTAAACTTTTTTATTTTATTTGCCATTTTTACTCAGAATATAGAATCCTAAAATTAAAAAACAGATAAAAGTTGGATTTCCTGGTCCATTGGAAGTTGGTTTTTGAACAAAAAATTCGCTTGTAGCCAGTCCCATATTTCTTTGTTAATAAATTGTAGTTTTAATCGATGTTATCTATTTACTCTTGTAAATCGCGATCCATGCGAAGCCTTTGTTGTCCCATGACTTGCCAAAGTTGAGGGTTTTTCACCTATTTTATTTATTTGCGGTTGAAACAATTTTTATTTTTGCGTATTTAAAATATAATTTACAAGGTTGTTCTAATATATATTTTAAATCAACCTTATTATTTGATTTATCTTCAATTAAGTTATTTATTGCTTAATATTTCCGAATCTGGTAATACATATTTTAATAAATCATTTACAAGTCACTATGACATGGATAATGACCGGCCTATCTAAACAATGCTTTAGCTTTTGGTTTTTTATATTGTTTTAGAAGCGTCTCGTGCACAATTTTCACAGACGACTCAATGGATTTGATGATGAGTATGGAAAATCTCCTACAGGTATTTTGCAATCATTGATTTGATGTATGTGTTGCTTTCAGACCTACAGAAGCGACCCAATTTTTGCAGAAAGTGCGCGAATGATAACATCCTTGGCATTTGTTCCACCACAGCGATTGTGGCTCTCGAACAAGTTTTGCCGGATTTACTGACCCCAGTTTTTGGCTGGTGAGTGTCAATTGATCGGCTCAACAATGTTTTGGTTGTTTTAAGGTTTCTGACATACTACACTGGCCGGCCAATGATTAATGGTGGACGAACCCAACCCCGTTTTCCACCTGATTTGTGGAATTTGCATTCGAGGACGTTGGATGGCCGGGACAAAACAAACAACCACGCTGAATCGTCGCATCAGAAAACCTTCCTTCATTTTTTCCGGTTGTGATTTTCTCAATTTATAAATCAATTTTTGTTATTCTATTCAACAACTGATTTACGGGCATGTTTTTCGGATGTTTAAATAAATGATTATCTATTTTAACGGTTTCAGATTTGTTTTACATCGTTTTTTTATGTTAAAATGTTTGGGGACGAAACGAACCGGGTACGAAACGGCCGGGTACGAACTGGGTGGGTACGAAACGGTGGGTACGAAACGGCGGGTACAAAACGGCGGGTACGAAACGTACCTTTCCCTATTTAGGCGCTTATTTTGCAATTTTTCGTGCCTAAAAGTGGAATCCCTGGTTGGAAAGCAATTCTCCAGTGAGCAGCTCTAGACTTCGTCCGTCCGTCCCTTCTCTCATTTTGTCCCTCAAATTATGAAATTTTTTATAAAAATCTTTATCACTGCTTAGAAACCCCTTTTAAATTAATTAAAGTTAATAATCATGTTTTTGGATTTTTCATGTGTGTGGTTTATCTTTTATCTCCAACAGTCTTTCTTTAAATAAAGATTACAACTTTAAGCTTTATTGCGATCAAAAAATTTTATGATGTATTATAAACAATAGACATTTGTTTGCTCTTGTTTGTAAGCTTTGTTTAGTATAGTTTATTTCATTTTGTTTTCTTAAATCTATATAAACCATTAAATTCAAAATTATGATACTTTTTGTACAATTTTGTTTTTATTTGATATGGTTATTTTGTATTTTGAGTTAAATTTAAGATTTTTAATTTACATATTTAATCTTTGTACCTTTTTGATAAACCGTTTTTTTTTAATTTTTATTAGAGACCTATAATACTAAAATGTTGCGTAGACTAAACCTTTTGTTCAAGATGATATTAGCAATTCGTCGACAGCACGCATGTTAATTTTATCACAAGAAATGTTAGAATTATCTTCGCGTTCACAAGTTCTTAAATAAATTACAGCCGTACTCGGTTTTATGTACAGCATTAACCTTTTATTTACGATCTGGAATAGAAAACAACAGCCCCATATTTATTTTAAAAACATTACCCAAAATTATTTTATTAAAATATGTTAGAGTTTCAAAGCCTTTAAATAAAGATTGACCCCTTGTAGCTTTTAGATTAAAAAAAAAGATACTTTCTGTTATTAAACACTTTTAAAAATTTTAAATAGTAAGTTTTATTTCAATTTATTGTTTATCATTTCCAGTTAAATAGTTAGTCCCGAATTTTTGGAGCAAGTCCTACGATTCTCGCTTATAAGAATAGGCTTTTAATTGATAATCTATTTGAATTTATGTTTATTTTTTTAATTGTAATTTAAGATTTATTTGCTTTTATTAAATCAATTTTTTTTTGGTTTGATGCATGTGTCTGTTTTAGCTGACATTTATAACATTTGTTTTATACACGTGCTTTTTAAGTTAGATTTATATTAAGCTTTAATTGTTTTTCTTTTATTGGTCCAATTATTTGATATTTATTTGAAGACTTTTTATTGTATTTTTAGTTTTTTCATCTTATGCTGTTGTGTCAAAAGGTAGTTAATAATTTTACTACATTTTTTAAAACTTTTTTGCGCAGTAGTGCTCTTCTTCTTTGCTCTTTCACTGAAAATTATTTTGTATGTGATAAAAAAGATAATAAGACGATGCGTGTGGCGTTTAAGAAAAAGGTTCCTTTCATCAAGGAACACCGGGGTTCAAACATTTGTGGTAAAAAATTTTGCCAAAACTAAAAAAAAAATACCCAATCTAGGGCTACGAGTGCGGCGAGAATTAAATTATATGAATACATGGAAACGGTTTACTAAACAAAGGGATGCAAACTACAATACAGTGACACGGACTCGTTGATATTCACTCATCCTAGAAGTGTTTGTCCAATAAAAGAGGGGAAATTTTTAGGGAATTAAAAACTCTTTTTAATAAATATTTCTAGATTAAGGGAAATGACCCGGGAGTATGCGGAAGATGATATTTTGGAATTTGTTTCTGGAGGGCCGAAACAGTATTCTTTGAAGTTTAGGAGAAAGAAAGACGGACAAATTTGGAAAAAAACGAAAATTAGAGGGATTACGCAAAATATGAACAATAAAATAGATTTTGACGCGTTTAAGAGTATGGTTTTATTATGAATAAATTCTTTTTTTTGTCTATATCTAATTTTGTAATACTGTTATTTAGACATTGTATCTTAAAAATTTATTTAATTTGTTTTTAATTTTAGGCCTTATGTATCTTTGCAATAATTAACACATGACCCTAAAGAGGAAATAGATAGGAATTATGAAAATTTTCAGGGGTTTGCAATATTGGTCCTATTTTATGGTTTTATGATTATGCTGTTTGTTTCTTTATGTATCAGATGGTTTTATTTTTGTTTGCAAGATAAGGACAATAATACGTGTAAATAAATTTATATTTTGATTTTTTATGAAATGTTATTATTCATTGCTTTACCGATATTTAAATGTTTAATGTTATTGATTTCTTCTTTCAGATCACGAAGGACTCCCTACGAATGATAGACGATATGACAACCGACGATCTAAAAGAGAAACATGGTTCGTACAGTTTGAAAAAAGTGGATAAGGGCAGATTATGCAGGATATACGGTAAAAATAAAGTTAATTAAAATATATTAAACTAATTTAAGGCTTGCGTGTTCTGCAAACGAGGAAAGTGTCAATGCCATGAGGAGAAAGAACAAGTTCTATAGCTGAAGCTGAGCATATCCGATTAGACCGGGGTGTTGGAAAACGTTGCTTCTTTTGAGAGGGGGATGAGCCGGAAAACGAAGATATACTTGGTATTTTTGTTTTTTCTCATTACTGAAAATATTGTTTTAAAAAGACGTTGAGATGGCCGTGGGATCTGTGCTGCCAATTAGAATCGGGGCTCGGGTTAAGGAGTACGCCGGAAAAAGGATGTTTTTTATTTTTTGGAAGCTGTTAATATTTTATGAATAAATATGTTGTATGATGTTTTTGTTTATATTATTTGATTTTATAAATTGTTTAATATTGTTGTTATTCATAATTTTCTATTATATTTTTAAGGATTTATGGCATCTGTACAATTTTTTCGTGAATATGTTCAAAATGCATTTAAAGAGGTAATGGCATAAAATATTACAAAATTCATCCTTTTTTTCGTAGGAATCGTTTGTGTGGAATCAAAATAAAGGGGAATTCAAAAAACTATTGAGGACGCTCGAGGATAATATTGTAGCTGTGCATTTAGATGTTTTACATACCTATTCAAGCGCGATACGAACGGAAAGGAACAACTTTTATTTTGTTTTTTAGTTTACGAAAGAAATATTCGTGTTTGCTGTTGTGAACCCGTGAATGCAATGGGGCATATGATCTTTTTCTAAATGGAATTGTTCAAATTGAAAATAATGATACAGAGATTTCTGTTTACTTGTTTCGCGAAGGCACCCAAAGATTTGGCCGAAACCCGTATATCAGCTCTCTATTTCGGGGAAGAATAAACATCAATATCATTTTTTAAGGCAAGGCAAGGCCTTGTTTCACCTGTCAAATTGATTCTTGATGCTTTTTTCAAAAACATAGATTGGTAGGGGGTAATCGTTCAAAAAAACGCTAATTCATAATTTTAGGGAATTGTATCATTTATGGAGTTTCCTTTACAACCGCGTTCCGACTCTTAAGGAGATATGTTGCGTAAAAATTTCTGAGAGTCCTGCTGCCTTGGAGAAATAGCGGAAACACCAAACATAGCAGTATTTGCGATTTAATACAGAATACCAGAAAAACAGATTGCGAAAAATCTGATTATTATTCTGTAAAGGGTAATATCGTGGATTTAAAAATAAATACCTATAAAGTACGTTGTTTTTATAATAAATTTTACAGGTCACAATTTAAGGGTTGCTGGGAATGCCATAAAAGTGTATATAAAAATTGTTAAGAAAGTATGATAATTTCGTGTTTAATTCTAGTTTAAGATTATGAAGACGGTGAAGACCTCGTAGCAAACCTGTCTATCTATGCCGGCCCAAATCGTTAAAATTTTTTGAATAATTTTTCATTATTTTATGTTTGCTTGTTTCCTAATAAATATTTTTACCTTTTGTCCTAGTATGCTATTTTTTGGTTAAATCCAGTTTTATATAAATGCCAAATTGTCTTAATCGGTTCAAATAAATAAAATAAACTAGGATGGGAGGGAAGAGAGGTGGGTCGAGATTTTAACGGAAATCTTCGCCCCATACTGCTGGTAAATCTTAATCTTACTCAAAAAATTTTCTCTGGGTTCATTTTAGATTTTAATAAAAAATACGAAAAAAAAGGAGAGGCAAAAAGTAAAAATTGATTGTGTTGGTTGGAGGTAATAATGACCAATTCACTGAAGAATGCTGTTTGCACCCCCACCCCCCCCCTCCCCAAAAATCAATGAATTAGTTTGTGTGTGGTGCAAAGAGAACTCAAATTGCACAAAATGGATAATAATCCGTTGACAGAAAATAATTCAAATTGCTCGACTTAAATCATAATGTTTATTTTAAAAAATTAATAAAGGGTATACATGTAAAATCTAGATCCAATTTATTAATAAACAATTATAAATACAAATAAAACATTAAAAAAAGTTTAATAGCCTTACAAATAAGCAAAGATAATAAAAAAACGTTAAACACATAAGTAATTTAACTAAGCGATAGTGACTAATTGCGTAAATTAAAATATATGCAAACAAAATCAATACAATCAATTTAAAATTGGATTTGATTACTACTACTATTTTCGTTGTATATTTTTTAATACAATACAATTATTTTACAAAAAAATTAATGCCTAAAATATTTAATATTATTTTTTTCGACAGTTAATCATCCATTTTTATCAAATCGATTTTTTAGTTGTGTTAAGCGTAATAATTTTAGACAAAAATGTTAAGCTCCTTTAATTTATATGATACATGCTCGAAACCACCCCTAAGCGGACTTAAGAAGACACGGATTAAAACCAATTAAAATGCCTTGATAAACCAACTTATGGAGAAATGACGCTATAAAGATCAAATTTGTTTAAACTAAAATCAACGTCCGATGTCAAAAACTTCACCAATGTGAATAAAAATAAATTCAATTATTATTCCAAAAATCAGTGAGCAAAATATTAATTTCAAAATATTGTGTTACTTCAAAATCTTTTCTATAGACACTTATAATAAGTCAAATATAAAATACTGAAAACAAAAACAATTTTGATGTGATATTTTAAAATAAATAAATTTAAAATTACATAGAAATTTAAACAATTAAAAAAATATAACTTATTTTGTAATTAGGCACCCAAACGAAAAGTATGGGCTGCAAAGATTTAGACACTAATAATTTATAAAATATTAAATAATTTAAAATAAATTAATAATTGCATCATTTCTTTAATTATTGAAACTTAAACGAATTTAAAAAAAAGAAATATTGGCCTGGAAAATTTGTTAATAAATTTTTAATAGATTGTTTTATTTCTTTATGGTTAAATTGTTAGATTATTTTAATAATTAATTGAAAAATTAAAGAGTAAATGATCAAACTATAAGTATTTTTAATTTATCAAAACTTATTAATTCCTGTTCGGCCCTCTTCGTCCACCTCGCCCTTGAAAGCCGCCGTCTTCGCTTTCACAGCACGGCCAGTCGCCAGGGCCACGACGCCAGCGACACAAAATAGGCAAATAAAAATTGTTGTAAATTTTACAATAAACGTTAGTTTTTTATTTAATTTAATATATTTAACATTTATTAATTTCAAAATTTTTTAATGATTTTAAGATTTTTTTGCCTCATAACAATTAAGAACTACCTATTTGTCATTTAAAAAAAGTAAAATTTAGGAAAAAAGGTTCCCTCAATTCCTGCCTTCATTCATTTCATCCCCATTCGATTAAATTATGTAGCGATCTCAAAACGAGAGAATTTCATTTTTTGAAGCAAAATTCTTATTTTCTATTTAAAAATATTTCAACATATAAATGCTCAACTTTAACCATATTTTTTGTATTAAAGGAATTGCATTATAACCGCCCGAGGAATTCCCAACCGGGTGAAAGTAAAACCAAAAAAAAAATTGACAATTTTTAGGGATTCAAAGCGTGATAATTTTGCAGGTTTTAGATAAAATTTAACAACATGGGGACTGCTAATTACGGGACCTAAAAAACTCTTTGAAAAAAAGTAATTTCTAAAATTATTCGAATTTGGGTCGGGGTATAGTCAGATTCGGATATATGACGCCGAAAACTTTTAGTAATATCTTTTAACTTTTTTCAAAAAAAAATTTTAGTGTGGAGGGATTTGTTCTACCAACTGTTTGAATTTGGGTTCGGGGTTCGATATTAGCTAAATCCAACTGCGATTCGTATTATACGCATACTTTTACCTAGAAAACATCAACTTAAATTTTTAAAAAAATTTTCTGTTTTCCGTTGGGGCGCAATTTTTAATGATTGTCGATTATCCGTTAATAAACAGCTTTTAAGCCTAGGCCTAAGCTCATTTAGGCTTTTGCAATTAAAAAGTGCATAACGGCGCCAAAATGTCCAAATTACCAGCGGCGCCGAACTGGCCGGCGCCAAAACGGAATGCCGAAAAAACAGCGTCGAACACTGACCCCGACAGTAAATATTATATTTTGCACTGCACACGGCGGTTGGGCATGTGGGCTGACCTCGCCCCACTCCATCTCCTCCCCTCACCATCAACAGACACCAAACGACGCCATTCATTGCATCCACCAAATGACGACGACGACACGCCATTCCCCTCCCCCCCCAGTCCATCGAATGCACAGAATTGATTGAACATTCTACCAAATTAAAGCGAAATGCATATAAATATTGTCCAAGCCGCAATGGCAACTTACCAAAAACATTTTTTGTTGTAATCTTTTGAATATTGTTGTAATTAAATTGTTTATTCTCAATGTAGGTACACAACAGAAAATAATAACAAAAAAGGCACAAAAAAATCATGTTTTTTCATGGAAAATCATATATATTAAATAGCATCTTGCCAGGGGTACTTGGAAATTTTTTGAGGAAAAAACGTTTTAACCCACTTTATCGTCTCACAAAAAGAACGCATAGTCTAGCGCTATTTGGCTTTTGTAGGAAATTTGGGGCGCCGACATTTCATACATGCGACATTTCATACATCGACATTTCATATACGCGACAATTCATACACTAAGCAAAAAAACGACACTTCATACATGAACCCAAAATACGACACTTCATACACGCGACATTTCATACACCCAAAATTTCATCCACTAAACAAAAATATGATATTTAATATAAGAAAAAGCCCGCCCGGTTTCAAGTCGGGTTTCCTACCCCTATTAAGCCGGCTAGGGTTCTGTTTACAAACAGTAATCATATTTTTATCATTTGTATTTTTCGTCTGAATACTTTTTTTGCAAATTTTTTTGTTTACGTTCAATACTTAGTGCATCTCGCCATTGTGAATTTAAAGTAAAAGCATTTGGATGGGTCCGGAGCGCGTGTATGAGATGTCGAATTTTGGTTTTGTGTATGAAGTGCCGTTTTTTTTGCTTAGTGTATGAAATCTCGCGTGTATTAAGTGTCGTATTTTGGGTTCATGTATGAAATGTCGCATGTATGAAATGTCATCCTGCCGGAAATTTTGTGGGTTTCCTTTCTCTCTATGTAAATGGGTTTTTCCTCAAAAATCTTTCCCTGCACTCAGTTCCCGTTTTACCGCCACATGGATTTTTTAGCATTATTTAAAAATAAACATTCACAAAAAACATGTATAAATAAAAAGATTCAATCTCAAAATATAATAAAGTTTAAGTGTACTAATCAAGTATAGCGCAATTTATATTAATTTAAAAGTGTTGATCATAATAAAGACTTATTTGAAATAAAATTATAAAAAAATTACATAAATATGACAATAAAGAAATTCAAAAAATAAAACTAAATATTTTTAGCATTATTTCAAAATAAATATGAACAAAAAAAGATGTATTAAATAAAAAGATTCAATCTCAAAATATAATAAAGTTTAATTAATTCTAATTAAGAAAGCGCAATTTATACCAATTTAAAAGCGTTGATCATAAGCGCCCATACAAAGCGACTGAATTTTTCGGCAAAAATATTTTTCATCGAGTCAACCAAACCATGATGTCGTGTTTGGCTAACACGTTCATTGCTTTCAAAATCTCTTCGCTGTGTTCAGCAAATCCAGCAGTTTCCAACGTTTTCATCGCATCGTTTTGGCTGGTTGGTGGAATTGGATGCTATAATAAACTTATTTTGAAAAAAAATTAAATAAATATGGCAATAAAGAAATTCAAAAAATAACTAAGTATCTTTAGTAGTATTTAAAAATAAATACGAACAAAAAACATGTATAAATAAAAAGATTTAATCTCAAAATATAATAAAGTTTAATTAATTCTAATTAAGTAAAGCGCAAAAGATAAACATTTAAATAGACCAACAATTCTTGCTATTATATTTTGTGTCTTTTGTGAGTTGTTCATAGCTTATAATATATGATTTTAAATTGAAAAGGACATTAAAAACTATTTAAATATTTCCTACCAAAAAGCTCAAATTCAAAATAAGAGCACGAAAAAATGACTAACATGGAAAATCGAAAAAGTAATGATATCCCAAACTTCGACCGCGTATGATTATAATGTATCCGCGCTAGCTGTCCGATGAGGCCAAAGTGAAAGATATTTATCACACCCCAAAAATAACATATAAAAAACAATAATGAAATAAATTTATAAACAAAAAAATAGTTGATTTCCAGATTTATTGTTAATAGATTAATGGTTGATTATATTAATTTTTTTTCTCATTGTTAATTAATTTGAATCATTTAATTAAAAGCCATTGTATGCCTTTTGTGAATGCAAAACAAAAAATTTCAAAAGTTATATTCCAACACATATGAAAATGGGCTTAAATTTGTTCAAATTCAAATTAGTAATATTTCAACTAAAGGAATAACTAAACATACTTAATGTAATTTCCGCTCAGCAGAATACCCAAACAAAATGCAATTAAAATAAAATAAAGAAATAAATATACGTAATTCAAATAAAAGTTATTTGCCCGAAACTATGAAAATAAATAAGAGGCGCTTGGCAATAACGACATCAACGGATGACCCCTACGTATACAACGATAATCGAAGCTTTTGATTCTTTTCAAAATTTTAATGCCTAAAATAGGCGCTAAATATGAAAATAATACACTATAATACTAAAATTGCAAATTGATTTTCGTAATATTTAACAATCTCATTTATAATTAACAGATAATAACTATTATTGCTGCTGTTTACAACTTACATAGTCAAACTTTGAGCTAATAACATATGATCTTTTTCTAAAATGCAAAATATTCTCATTTAAATCTCAAAAATAAAATTTTGTCAACTTGATATGAATAAAAAAGGCTATCAAAATTAAGAACAGGCTTGTTCAAAAAATAAATTCTTCAAAAAAGTACTGAAAGCTGAAAGAAAGTAAGTTCAGATAAACCGCTTAATTCAAATTATATATAAGAATTATTTAAAAAAAATTTAAATTGAAAAAATATTAAAAAAACTAAAAAAATAAAATTTATAAACTAAATTTATAAATGCATAAAATCACAAAAAAAATAAAATGAGATCAAAGTATAAAATTAAATCTAACAATTTTATGTGAAATTGCTTTTGCTTTATATTTTCATTTGGCATCAAATTTAAACTACAAATGAATTAAAAATCACTATAAATCAAAAAAGTAAAATGAAAAAGGATAAATTACCAAATATTTAATATTATATTTTACAGTAAAGACATAAAAAATGCCGCCATATATACTTTCCAAGCTACAGCACCCGATAGTAATATGGGCAGCAAACGCCCAGCAAGTTTTTCGGTGGTCAATTACGGCCCAAAACTATGATTTAATTACAAAGATCAACATTAATTATTAATGCAAAATATATAATAAACGCAAAATAACTACAATTCAAATATTGTATTAATGGAATGTTGTCATAATTAAAATTAATAAAATCATATCAAACTCAGTCTTTGTAAAAATTTTGAAATAATCAAAAAAATTAACATATTCTAATTAAAATAAAATAACATTATATATAATAGAATTTAACGCAGCTTAAAATATAATAAAGGAGCTGCTCCGTTGCATTCATTGTTGGAAAAGCAGTACTGGTGGCCCGGACTGTTCAGCTATCTTCTTACCATGAATTATAACTAAATGGTAACAATCAAAATGTCTTCGGTCAAAAACTGTTTTGAATCTGTAGCCAACAGCGAGTGGGCCGACAAAAAGGAACAGTTTCAAAAAGATTTTTTCAAACCAGAATATTTTTTTCTTAAATTTTTGTAGCTATTTAATCAGAGAACTCGAACCGGCGACGATTCAAAATAATAAAATTGCACAATGTAAGCAGAATGAAGAGACACTGAAGCAAGAGTTGAATCGCTCGATGAGAATGTTCAATCACATTTAAATTCATATTAATACAACAAAAGACATGAACTAATAAAATCACATGGTCATAATCGTTATACCAACGGAAATTAATTATCATAAAATAAAAAATACATTTTAATTATAAATTAAATTAAGGTGTATGTACTAAAAAACATTAACTATAAGACACGACATAAAACAAAAAGTAATAATAAAATGATATTTAAAAATATAAATAAAACATAAAAACTCAAACTTGCATCGAATATTGGAACCTGAAAACTGGTTTACTGACAAAACAAGTTTAAACTCTAAGAACCTCCCTGGAAGTCCAACAAATCTACAAAGGAATGGTAAACACGCTCAAGAACGGGAAATTGGGATACATGTGTGCGCTTCGCAAAGAAAACCATTTACATTAATGTGTACATCCGTCAATCAAATTGTTTAAACACATAAATATTTTTAAAAAACATGATCTTAAAATAAATAGCAGTTAAAATATATGAATTGTCTACCTAAAAATAAGAGAACTAAAAAATGTAATTTACCCAACAGTTTTAAACAAAAAATGTAAGTAATAACTAAAATAATTAAATAACGAATAATTATTTTTACAAAGAAATTACTCTTCATTCAAATGGTACAAATTGAGATTTGAGTGAAATTCATTTTCTTATGAAGAGTTGTTTCGTGATGTTTTTTGAGGAGTAGCTAATTTAGAAATGAATAGGTAAGAATTTTTGGAAATTTGACTTTTCGAAACTTTGGGTATTTTGATTAGCGAAATACTTTTGGAATTGTGGTTTTATTTTTTAAACTAAAAAAATATTTGGTTAGCTATAAAATAAATGTGTAAAAAATAGTAAATTTCATAAATAAGTAAAATCCGTTAGAACGGTTTTAACAATAAACAAAAAAAGACTCATAGTCAATTTAAGAAAATAAATTACAAAAAAATTAATTTCTAAAAATAATGTACGATACAATATTCTTCCCAGATATATGTAGATTTACTTTATCGAAATGTAAGATCGCTTTCTGCTAGCTGTTGAACGTAATACGGTCATTCCGGATTTAAGACTGATTAAGCAATATTCTAGTTATTAAAAAATCTGTGAAAAGCTAGCCCAATGAAAACAAGTCAAATAAGATAAAAACTATTTGTGTGTAAATAGAATTAAAAAGACCTAAACTGATAAAAAGTAAATAATATTTTATCATAAAGATAAAAAGTCCCAATTTCTTTTAGAAATTATGTGAATTGTTAATGATTAAAATAAAAATGTAACATGGATAAGACAACGCAAAAAGCACAGTACCTCCGCAACTCCATACTTTTTTGTGTATTTTTTGAATATAATTAGAAAAAGCAAAATATTATAAACTTATTAATCAGCAAAATGATTTTCGTTATATTTGACAAAGTCTAAATTTATACTTCAAAAATATTTATCATATAAACCCAAAAAAAATTATAATTAAAGGTGAATAATGTATCCATTTATTATTTCAACTTAAAAACTTCTATATAAAATAAAAAAACCATTAAAGTTTTTAAATAAAATTTGGAAATCAGCTTATAAATAATAATGTCATTAATTAGAATGAACTGAATTGTCTACAGACAGTTGCTTGTTACGACGCAGCAGGATTTGACAAAGTTTTCGTTAAACAACTATTATAAAATGATTTAAAATAAAATGCAAAAAATGAAGCAAAATGATATTATGACATGAAGATCTGCTTTATTAGAATAAATTATTAAACATATTTAGAAAGATCACAGATGTTTTACTAATTGTTGATTGAAAATAAAAAGCCGGTGCTTAAATAAATATAGTTTTAGCTTGAATTTTAAATAAATAATCAAAAATTAAATAAGGCACGTAGATGACTTTTAATAATAATCGAGATAAATTGCTAAATTAAAATAACTTTAAATTACGGTACAATCAGCGTGTGCATGAACATATTTCGTGCCCAGTTCATGTGCAAAACCTGGTAAATCTGATATACCGCACAAAAAAGATGAACGGAATAACCATAAATAATGTAAAATAAAGAAATAATTAACTGAATACGTAAATAAAAATGCAAAAAAGAATTTGAATAGTTGACAAAAATAGTTGTAAAAGGAAATAATTTAATGGGAAAAAGAATGATATTCGCAAACATTTTGTAGGGCCCGCATGACAACCGATGGGATCTACTTATATGTGTTCGTTGGCAGCATCCGCATCGTAAAAAAAAGCCGGTCATTTGTCCCTGTTTAGGGCCCATAAATTAAAATTTATATTGTGTAAAACATTGCCGTAAAATAATTATTTTATTAATAACTAAAAAAACAAATGCTACTCAAACATCAAAGAACCACAACCAATAAAAAAGCATTCCTCAATTTTGCTCTCCTGATTGGAATGACCACTAGCTTGCTTACATCTCAAAACTTGTGAGATTAAAACATTACATTACATTTTTCCATACAACCCACAACCAAAGTTCATTTTGAACACAAACCCTATTCAAGTTTTTTATGTTTGATAATGATTAAGATAAAAATGTAACATTAAAAAAAAATGCTAAAGAGTATGTATAATTAATTTGATTTTAAATTTAAGAAAAATGCTATAAAAAATTTGAAATTAAAAATAAATGAACAAATCAAATGAGTAGCATTTTGTTGAAATTTTTATCATGGTTAACAATATTCAACATATATTGAAAATATTATTTAAAAAGGTATATAAAAATGTCAATTTGCAATAGTAATATAATTTTGACGCTTTTATATTTGATAGCGCGAGTATTAGTGTAAAATACTAAATTTACATAAACAAAGAAGTTATTGCAACATAATTTTTATCTCCAGTTTTTTTTTGTTGTTTTTTTGAATATAATTAGAAAAAGCAAAAATATTATAAACTTTTAAATCGGCAAAATGATTTTCGTTATCTATATGGCACTACGGAATGTGGACCGATGTTGATTGAGGCTGTTTTGCAAAAATAAGTAATTTATAGTAAAATTTAAAAAAGGTAATAAAATTTTGGAAATTATTCAATAAAACAAAAATTTGACCTCTAAAAAAATAAAATATAGTTAAAATAAATTACTATATTCTCCCAATCATGTTGAAAATTTATATTGTGTAAAACATTGCCGTAAAATAATTATTTTATTAATAACTAAAAAAACAAATGCTACTCAAACATCAAAGAACCACAACCAAAAAAAGCGATCCTCAATTTTGCTCTCATGATCGGAATGACCACTAGTTTTGCTTGCATCTCGAAACTTGTGACATTAAAACAAAAAAGAAATTTAGATTGGTTTTACAGTATCAGACACAAAAAAATAATTAAAGCAGCAATAATTGGCAAATCGCATAAAAAATCCTATTCCAAAGTAGAATAATAAAAGGAAAAAAATCTTAATGCTAAATTAACACGAAAATTTAAACAAAATATTCAGCTTAAAAAATAAATAAATTGTTGAATATTTAAAAATTTTCAATCTAACCAAATGATCATACTTTCAAAAACAACCATTAATATAAAATTTCGTTAAGCCGGAACAAATATTACAAAAAAGTGATAGCGCATAATATTAAAAAAATAATCAATTCAAATAAAAATGTAACAATAATATAAATTCACTAAAAACAACTAAAATAAGAAGCAATTTAAACAAAGCGTAAATTATAAAAGGAGGCAAATATGTGCAGTTTCGCAAAGGGCTAATTGCACCGCGTAAAGAATCCAGAAGTGCAACCACTTGCCAACACTTTCTCGCATATAATCAACAGAAAACTCAAATTAGGCCATATCAATAAAATTTTGCTTGGATACTAATATTTGTATTTTCATTTGAGGACTTTCCTCACAAAGACATGCCCAAAACATAAAAAATATTAGAAGAAAAATTTGGGATCTTCTACATTTAATTAATTTAAATATGTAGTAACTTGTTAATCAAAGATCAAAAGTGCTGAATAAATAAACAATAATAAATAGTATAAATTTTGATGTATTGGACACAGCTTAAAGAATTTATAAATAATTTATTTTAAGCAAAAAACCGTCATGATTCACAAAAAATTGAGAATCAAATCTAAAGTCTACTTTAAATGTTATTAAACATATAATGTTTTATCATAGAATTAAATTTTAAATACAAATAAATTCTCAATTCACTAAAATAAATTAATGAAGTATAGCAACATTGGGTATGCATTGGCATTTAATACATGAAGTGAATTATTAAAAAATAAAAAACAAACAATTTTGATCTTTTCAAATCTTTTTACCTAAATTTGCTCAAAATGCTTTGTGTCATCACCTTTTTTATTGCCCTCTGAATTCTTTGGCCCGTCTTCTAAACTCTATTTTCCGTTAGATTTTGACTGACTCAATTATTTATTGAATCAAATGCCGAGCAGCTACGGGAAATGGCGGGCGTGTTGGCCAAGTACAAATGAGGCTGGATTGCATCTTCATATAGAACGCATGCAAATTATAATATAAAATGGCGAAGCAATGCCAGAGAACGTCGTATGATTCGGGACTTAAAATAAAACAATATTCTCAATTTATAATTTTCTAGTCAATATAATCAATATAATTGGTACATTCGAACATATTTGGCCATACAGATTAAATTCATAAAATTTTATGAAATCAAAACATCAACCTATTCTTAATACGAAAAATGATGAAATAAAATAAAAAGTAGAAGTGAAAATAAATAATAAACAATTATTTTAAAAATCATTAATTAAAAAATCAAAATAACATAGGCGACATTGTATGGCGAATATAGGCCAAACCTCATGATGATATGGAAGAAGGAGAAGATTGCGTCAACTGCCAATTTCTAATAATTTCATTCGCTAAAGTTTCGCATAAAACAAAACATTAAAAAAATCCGTAATATTTGCGGAGGGTGACCGTTTTGATCGAGCCGAAGGTTCTAGCAGGAGCGGAATTCGCTGCGTGCGTATAACTTCTACAAAACTATTGATAAAATTAAAACTCACCGAAATTCTAACAAAAATCCGACGATAATGCTATTCTCGTAATTTTGAGAGCCAATAATTTATCTAAACAGCCAAAGACCAAAGTATCACAAAGAAAATATTAATAAAAAAAAATTTAAAATTTGATTAAGCCAATTTAATTAAGAATTTAATGGATGAAAAATATTTTTCTAAAAGAATTTAATATCATGCAAACCTGTGATATAGACCCAATGTTGGTTGGATTTATAAATGGATTAAAAACTTTGATTAATTTTATTGTTTAATATAAAAAACTTATATCTTTATAATCCAACTAATAAATTTTAGTGTAAAATAATTTAAATAACAATATACATTATGATATTCTTTTAATCGACCATCATGATGATATGGAAGAAAGTGAAGATTGCGACAATTGCCAAGTTTCTAATAATTTCATTCGCTAAAGTTTCGCATAAAACAAAATATTACAAAAATCCGGAATATTTGCAGAGGGTGCCAGCTTTTATCGAGTCGGAAGTTCAGTGCCAGACCGGGATTCTTGCTAACGGTTCATCGGCATGGTGAGGGAGTTTCAAAAATTTCTAAAAATAATAATACACGATATTTATTGAAATGTTGATATAAGGATAGCAATTATTAAATCTTAATGCATTATTTAAATAGCTACTTTAAAATTAAAGCAAAATAATAATAGATAAATATAAAATACCAAGCTAAATTTAGCGTTACAATGCCAAGTCATAACTGCGAAAATCGTCGACATTTTCGATATATTCATAAATAAAAGAAGTAAAAGCTAAAAGAAAATAAAACGCATAAAAAATATTAATAAGACGCGGTACTAAATTGGTTAAGTGTGATAGCTGTACAAAATAACTGCTAATAAAAAATGTTCAAAATATGAAGAAATGATAAGCAATTTTTAATAATGAATAACCAAAAATATTTAAACATTACAATACTATTAAAGTCGGTAGCCGGCTAAGCCTAGAAACAAGGTTTGACATCAATATAAAACCTTAAATAGTAAAAATGGAACAACAACATGGCGCAACTCCAATAAAGTGATGAAAATTTTTTTAAAGAATTTACCGACTTTTTTCCTAATCCGCTGTGAATTTGAATATCAAATTTAACCATAAATTGATAATTAACCTACTAAATCAAAGAAAGAATTTCCATACAATTATTAAAAATGTCACTGAAGACTTGGAGTAAAACTAGGGTTGGACAAACCCGGATAATCTGGAACCGGTATGGGACAATTTTGGATAAAAATTATCCGGTATTGAACGATGACAACTAAATTATGCTGGATCCGGAACCGGTATCCGGGTGTTTTTGAGCTATCCGGTATCCGGGGGACCCGGATAATATCCGGTTTTGTCCAACCCTAAGTAAACCCCAAAAAAAAACCAAACCCTAAAAAATCCCAAAAAAAATTTGTGGTCAACCAAAAATTTAAAAAATCGGCACTTTTTTTGAAGTTTTTAGGAATGGTAAGGGGTCCGGGGCGCCGATAGGCGCCGCCGGAAGAATTTTTTTAAAAAACTTAACAAGATTTGTTAAGAAAATCGCTCCAAAAATGAAAATGCAAAACAAAATCCCACAAATGTTTTTTGATTTCGTCCAACAAAAAATGAATGAAAAGCTTGTGAATTTCATCTAAAATATTTGTTTCTAAATTGG
>MEIZ01000093.1:46283-110212 GCA_001723225.1 Globodera ellingtonae | reverse complement strand
ATTGGGCGAACAACAATATGAAATGAAAAACCAATTCGGTCATTGCGCGAGGAAATGTGGTGATCAATCACCACAAACCGCCGGAGGGGGGGGGGTGCCCATTCCACTGATCGATTATTGCTAAAACCCAAATTTTGGGTTTTTAGAAACTTGAGTTTCGACATTTCTAATAATATAATTAATTTCTATATTTTATTTTTCTGCCAGTCAGCATCTCTGTATCAACTGTGTAGACCAGCACAGTCATTCTTTTTAGTATTTATATTAACTAACAAATATAGTTATTCGTTTACTAAATTTTATATTTACTTTTTAATCCTCTCCTACTAATAACGTTTGCATACGCAAACAACATGGGCGCAAGGTCAAACAATTTTAATAATTAAATTGAATGTTTTAAATTAGCAAATGTAGAAATCATTATTTTATTAAAACTACAAATATTAGCAAAAGTACGAAGCATGATTTTCGCAAAAATACGATAGGATACGCTAATCTAATTTTCCGCGTCAACAAGGCCCACGACTGCGCGCTCTGACACTTTGACTTCCACATACAACATTATCCAAAAAGACCGGGCATAACAGCAGACATCTGAAATTATGGTTCAAGCCGGACACTCTTCCCCTACAGGCAATTTCGAATTTTGGTCAACTTTTATTAATTTTTGATACTGAATTTTAATGGGGTTTTGTTTTATTTTATAATTAATTTTAATTAAACTCAGGAATCGTAATTATTTTTTAAGTTGTTTAGTTATTACCGGCAGTTTTGAATTATTATTCAATAATTTCATTATTATTTTTTCTTTAAGTATGCCCTGAATATCATAAATTAACTTAAAAGTTTTTGTTTTTCAAATTATTTAAATGTTAAAGTGTTTAGTTTTATTATGCAAGATTTTTTAAATCTTTATACTTTTTTCACCGCTTTAGTAAGGCAGACACACGCGGAAACTGATAAATATTGGTTATACACCAAAATAATTTTATTAAGTTTTAATTTTGTTATAATTGAAATAAATAATTATTATATTAATATTAGACCTTTTTAATGATGGATTTGTAAGCTGTATTTATTTTAAATTACGATGTTGTTTTTTATCTCTATGTGATTTAGAGTAAATCATATATATTCGTAACATTTTCAATACTTTTTAGAAAGGTTTACGATGAAGCGAGGCAAACATCTCATGTATTACAACAGACGAAAACCAATTTAAGCATTTTTGTTGTAAAAAAATGGTAATATCTAAATCGGTTTGGCTTACAACCAAAATTTTTTTGTATAGTATTTCTGCTTATAATTTGATCTGGTCGATTTCATTTTATTTATATATTTTTTTAATTATCGCATTTTTTGCGTGTTTAGCTTTCTTGGCCTTCTTTTTTATTGCTTTAGCCATTAAAAATTGTTGTCCTGAAATTTGACGCGCCGGTGATGATCAATTCTTCTTAAGTAATATTTTTTTAAAGACAATTAAATCAAAGTAAATAAAAATCGAATAGAATGTATTAAAAAATAAAATAAAAGATTGTAAAACTCAGCCGAGCCTTAATGCGTATAAAAATAATTAAAATGAACCATTAAATTTGGGTTTTGGAATTTTTTGATTAATATTTTTCAAGAATTTTTTAGAAATCTTTTATTTTGTCGCATGCCCTTCCTTTTTTAAGCGTTGTCAGCGTGTAACTAATTTGATGTTGTAATTGGTGAATATTGTTCTAATACATTTTCAAATGCTTTATTTAATTACTAAACATTTTATTTATCGATTACTTAAAATCGCTTTGCGTTTTAGTTTTTTATAACACTATGATTTTTTGGTCTTTATAAAGACGAATCTTCTACCTTAAGAATAAAATAGCAAAACAATAATATAATTCATAATTGTATTTTAAGTAATGATTTGATTTTGATTAGCCTTTTAATTTTGTTAATAATATTAAAATTTGTTTTTGGTAACTTGAGCTTCCTCAGCCGACTTTGTCGGTAGTGACAGCATTATTACTTGATTGTCACCTTGGCCGATCAGAGAGATGTGAGACTTGTGCTAGAAATATTATTAAAATAATTATATTTTTATTTAATGTTGATTAAAAATTTTTAACCCATCAGGATTTTAATTTTTTACCAATAATATTATTAATATTGAATCGCATCTATAAATTACTTGTGCATTAAATGTTTCATTAATTATTTTTATAAGAAAAGATACTTTGAATATTTAACCATAATGAGAACATTTTTTATGAAGATTATAATTTTGTTTAACTTTTTAAATTTTATTAATTAAGTTATTTATTTAATATTAAATAAGTATTAATTGAAGCATGATTTTAATAAAATTTTTTGTATCGAAAAAGGATTATCTGCTTAAAATACTTTCTTCGCGCTTTGACTATAGATATTTGGTTTTGGTTGTTATTTAAAATTTTTAAATTTAGTATTTTATAAATTTTATGACGACATTTTTAATGCCTCAGTTTACTTAATTGGTTTCTGAACTTTTATTATTAATTTGAGCATCTAGCTCAATTTGGATGTTAACATTTTTATTTGGCAGATAAAGTAGTAATTGTTTATTAAATTAAACAAATAATTTAATAACAAAACTTCTAAATAAAGAAATTTTATAATTTTTATTGCTAAACGATTATTTTACCTCCGTTCACACTCAAAAAAATTAATGCCAATTTTCTGCATGCATTGAATGGACTGTGCATGAAGACACTATATTTAACAGGATTGAGCATTTATAAAATTTCTTAAATTTTTAAAACAAAAAAGCTTTTAATGATAAGAAAGTAAAACAAGTTGATTTAATGTAATTATCAAAGCGTAACTTTTTCCACGATAAAGACTCAATGACCAGTTAGGCTCTGAGGTCGGCTATACATCTCACGAGTCCGGTAAGCAAAATTGAAGAAGTATTTCCAAATAGGCTTCTAATTATTTATCCGAATCCCATAAATCAAATAAAAACACCAATTTGGAATAAATGCTTTTAGGGCTAACTCTTCAGAGCGTATTCGCAAATGCCTGAAAACCCGGCTTTAATAATGTGAATAAAATGAAGTTGAAATTATAAAGGCAAATCGTCTCAATAATCTATGACTAAAAATCTATTATTGTTAACAAAAGGCTCATAATTTTTCGTTTAATTAATAAACATACCACATTTTATTCATTCTCATAATCTGATTCATACTCTTCATTAAAATTATTCATTCTTTTTGCGGCCCATTCGCATTTGTTATTCATTTGATTTCATTTGTTCTTACTTAAATTTTTATTAATTTATAATTTTTTCTTATTTTTATTTTTATTCTTAATGGTTTTATTGGTTTATTAGCAAATTTCTCGCGTTTGCGACACCCAGCCTTCGGAAATTAAAATTTTCTTTCGTATTTAAACCAACTAAAAGTTTAAAAATTTTTTGTTGGTTGTAATAAATATAACGTTTAAAAGTATTAACATAAATTTTTTGACAATCATTAATTTATGACTAAAATATAATTTCTTGTTTTCTATTCGTATTGAATTTAAAAATTTAAATTTATAATTATTTTTTTATTTTTGATATTTTAACTTATAAATATACTATTATAAAGGATAAAACCTTTAATAACAATTAAAGCTTGTTTGTTGTATTTTAATCAATGGTTGTTAATTTTTGTTTAATTTGTTTTTTATTCATTATAATTGGGCCATGTCCCTGCCGTAGCACATGCGCTGTAAATGGGAGTCTCCCATAATATCGTTTTCCGTCAAAACCTTGCATCATGCTTAGGATGACATCTCGCTTTCTAGAGCTTGCAAGCCAATAAAGAGCCGGGTTTGATTAATGTTTAAGTTTTTTAGGTAATTTGAAAGATTATATAATTAAATGAATTCTTTATTTTATTCTGTACTCAAATCTTTTTAATTTTTTAATTGGTATTATCATTTACAAAATTGTTTTCAAATTAACTAGCTAAACAAAAATTTCTCTAGTCAATAATATTATTTCATTATTGATTTTACAATACATATTATAAATGATTTGTAAGAACATCAATTTTAGCCAAATTTTTATATAAGGCTAATAAGTGCGCAGTCAAATAATTGTCAAAGTTTTTAAAAGATTTAATTTTATATTAATGTAATTTCTTGTTTTATTATTGACAACAGTAGTACCAGTTGCCGGATTACAAATGATTTGGGTGTTTGGATATTTTGGTTGATGTGAATGAATGTGTTGGGGCATTGACCAAACCGATTACTGGCAACTCATTCTGTTTATCACTTTTAACTTTGTCAACTTTGACCAATTTCCATCTTTTCTAGCTCTGGTTCTTTCTATTGGGACTGATTTGAGTATTCGCGATTTTCGTTTTCAAATTGTTTATTTAAAAGTATTAGAATTTATTCGTAAATTTATTTCCATTTATATTTTAACAATATGGGCAATAATGCGTTACGCATAATATTTCATAGTATATTCCGCCAAGATGTTATGGCATTGCGGTCACGTTTGTGTCTATTTTTATATGACCTGAATTTGCACAATGGCCAAATTATTCAAAATCTTTTTAACATAAATTTCTGCAAGAAAAACAATATTTTTTGTGTTCTTGGTGAATCGTCAACATATAGCCAGTTTTAAAATATATAATTCAATTAATTCAAGTGATGTTTAAATCCATTTGTTTTTCAAAATAAATATTTTTAATTCATTTTGAAGAATAATTGCGACCAGTAATGTAACAGAATAAAACTTTAATGCATCTCTGTGATTTAGTTTCAAATTTATACTTGGGTTTTTAATGTATTTTTTGGTTTTTATTTAGTTTTATATTTTTATATACGTTCTTTCAGTCGTATGATTAAAAATTATTCAAGTTTGAGCTTTGCCCAGTCGCGTAACAAATAAAAATCGTTAAGCTTCAATAATTTCGTTTTTTATATTTATGTCTTTTTAAATTTTGTTATTCCTTTTAAATTTTACACCGTTAATGTTCGATTGTTTTATATATTTTTAAATATTGCGAACATTTCAAAATGCATTTGTAAGATGATGAGTTGTTGTAATTATATACTAAGGCAAACATGAATCATTATTTTTTTCAGGGCTAGAATTATTATCCAATTTTATTTTTGCAACACCCATAAACTTTTCTGAAGTTTCGGAAAAAAATGTCGCATTTTTGACACCTCACACAATAAGCTTGATTTCTCTTTTTTTGTCGTTTTAAGCGTACCTTGTTAGAATTATTTAAGATTTTTTAGCCAATACAAACATTATTTAATGATTAAGTATTTTAACAACTATAGAATTTACAAATTAGCTTTTTTTCAAGAGCTGCCCATGTTTGTGAAAGTTGTCTGGCAATGCTTTAAAAGTTTTTATTGTCTTTTAAGTTTATAATTTTCATGAGTGTTTGTGATAAAATGATTTAAAAATTTGAGGTAATATTGCATCTTTACTAGTGCCGAGATTTTTAGAGGTCAAAAAGGGACATATAATAGGGACTAAAAACCCCCCAAAATAGGGACTAACAACTCCAAAAAAGGACATATAATAGGGACTAAAAACCCCCAAAATAGGGACTAAAACCACAAAAAGGACATATAATAGGGACTAAAAAATGTGCTAAAACTGATTAAATTCTGCCAATTTTTGCGTAAAACTTCTCCTTTTTTTTACATTTTTCTTAAGAAATTTTCGGAAAAATGCCTAAAATTTTGCATTTTTTTTCTTAAAATTTTGGGGGAAAAAAATGGAATAAACGCAAAAACAGCGAAATAGGCATTTATTCTCAAAAAGGCCGAAAAAGAGATTTATAGGGACTAAAAAGTCGCTCTAATTCAAAATTTTCGAAATGTATGCTATTTCTGGGATTCTCTCGTCAAACCCTATCCACAAAAAAGGTTAACCCCTAAAAAGCTCGGCCCTAATCATTACATTCAAAAATTCTTAAAAATACAAATTAAAGTAGCATTATTACAAAACTAACTTAACCAAACTTGCAGTCTTTACTTTTAAAAACTATTGAGCAATTGGGCGGGGGGAAATTCTGTCTCTTATACACATCTAGATGTGTATAAGAGACAGGTTAAGAGATGAACATTACCCATATAATTATGTGGTCATTAGTTTCTGTCAATGCTGTCTCTTATACACATCTAGATGTGTATAAGAGACAGATATAATTATGTGGTCATTAGTTTCTGTCAATGTGAGCATTTTCATTGAATTTTATATTTATAACTGCAAACCTTTTAAAAGTAAAAATTGAGAATTATTTTATTTTTAATTTGTTTTAACAAAATGAGTAATTTTTTCAATATGTTTTATTGTATTATTGTAATTTTGATGGTAATTTGCGGGTTCTTTGGTAAATTTGTATGTATTGATCAGCCAGAATCCAAACCAGGCGGGGCGGGTTTTCCTTAATTTTCAAACATTTTAACCATTCAAAGCCCACTTTAATCCTCAATTTTTTTTATCGAAAAATTCCGTAATTTTGAAAGCCTCTGAGTCCACACTGAAAGGACACTTAAGTCCCAGGCTCATAACTTCTTTCGGAGTTGAGGCCGCGCAATTACGGATTATTCAAACTCAAAACTGAATTTGAACATTTTTCAAATTTTAAATACAACGTTTTTTTAGGTATTCTAATTTTTAATTTTGGAAAAAAATTTTCCCCATAACCAAATCCGTGAAATACACTTTTGTAAAAATTTTAATATAATCTAAATGCAATTAAATATAAACCTATTGCTTTAAATTGTTTCTATAAAATAAACAACCATTACATACAAAATTTTTCAAAAAATTAATTTTTTTTTCAACTTAAAATGATAATAAAATATATTCCGGAAGACATCAACAATGACAGATCGATTGCCAGGGATAGACCCGGATCGCGTTCTGGCCATGACCAAATATATAATAACAAAAACAAATACACAATTCATTCAAAAAAACTAATACAATAGAGAATTAACAAAATTATTGAAATTTTCAAATAAATGAAAAAATGAAAAAATGATACAAAGTTAGATCTACAAGTATTTTTTTTATATATATGACTACATGGTATTAATACTGGGTTAAAAATAAAATTAATTAATAACAAAGGTGAATAAAATGATAAACAAAAAACACAAAGAATTTTTGTCCTATGTCTCATGCCCACTTAATACTTGATGTGAAATAAAACCAACTCACCTGATAATAAAAATTTAAATAATTACACAATTAAAAATAAATTAAAACCATTCAACATAAGCGTAACTGCAAATTTTAACGCTTGACATGCATAAAAAACAGTTAAATCTTCTTAACAAAATCAAAAAAAATGCGAGGCACAGTAAATGTCGGCGACTGGGGATTACCACATGCTTACTAGAACATGTTCTGCTTCTTGGCGGTATGATGAAAGACTACTCAACTTGGCTTACAAAATGAAAGCGAAGCGCCAAACAATAGAACAGCAAAAATTTATAGCCGATTTTAAAAGAAAATTTGAAATTAAATCTAAAAATATATCTTATTTAAATTACATAAAAATGAATTTTTTGAAGAATACGGAAATTTTTGCGTGCCGCTTTTTTGAGGCACATAAAAGAATTAAAATGTCTCATTGAAAATATTTTTTAATGAGTAACAGAAATAACAATTTTTCTATAATACATTACCCCCGGTCTTCGGTTTAAAAAATAAAAATACTTAAATGGTGGAATTTTTATGGGAGTTGTTGAGCATAAAAGTTGATATTTTGTTTTATAAAAAAAACAATATTAAATTACGACCTCTCATTTTTGTTTTTTTTTAAAGCTTAATCTTTGAAAATGCAATTTTAGACCGCTCATTTGGCGTTAGCTTTGTATTTGGTTTGTAAAATTTCTTGCCAAAATTCGTTAAAAACTTCTTGACCCTTCGATGAACGCCGAACTGGACCCGACTAACGATTTTTTCTTTTAATTTTTATTTTTGGCACGAAGATTGGCCAACCCGCAACCCAACTCGATCTAAATTTTTATTGAGCGGTTTTATTTGGCGTTCTCCTCTTTCCCCCGATTTTTTGCATTTTTTGTTTGAATTTGATAATTAGGTAAATTTAGTGTTACTTTTTAAGAAATTAATGAAAAACTACAATTTGCCTGGCAGCCAAAAGGAAAATTGCGTAAAAATGAAAAGTTTAAGAAATATTTGCTTATAGCTGCAAAAAGAATTTTAAACCCAAAAGAAAATTGGTGCCAAAGTTACAATAAATATTTAAGCAAAAAAACCCATAAAACCAATCTAATTAAATTTATTATTAATGTTTTCATCTAACGCGGAATGTAATTATAATAAATTTGAAACCCTTAACTTTGATTAAATTTGATTGTAAAAACAAAATAAGGTTATGTAGCATGTATTACCTTTATGAATTTAAAAAAATGGTCAAGGCCTGCTCAAACGTTCATTTGTAAAAATATATACGCCAATAAAAAAAAATACAAACTATGTATAACTTCTATTTAAATTTTAAAATATTTTTTGCTTTTAAACAATTGTAAAATTTCTTCAAATAATTTATTAAATAAAATACTCTTATAACTCAATTAAATAAAATGAAATAGATAAATTAAATAATTTTGAAAATTATTGGGTCGATTTACTAAAATTATAAAAAGGAGCGAAAAAACCCAAAAAAAAATTTAGCCTTTATTTATAAAACAAATTAAAACCCGTTGAATAACTTAAAAAATTAAAATACAAAAAAAAACCAGTTTTTAGATTTAGTAGGTATTCAGGCTCATCATTTAAGGCTTTGAAGGAAAGAATAGTTGGATGCTTAGCGAAGATGCCGCGAAAAAAAGTTAAGAATTTAAACGTGAAATTTGAATAATTCATATGATAATATAATATTCAGAAAACAAAAAAACGGCAACACAATTTGATTATTAATTTTTACGGGAAACCTGAAGACATTGATTTCAACAGAAAAAAATCAAACCAAACAATATAATAACATTTCTCATTGGATAATTCAAGTACAAAATTTTTGTTATACAAATTAGAAAAGCATAAATTAATGTACTAAATTAAAAATATAACTGGATCGATTTACAAAAATTTATAAAAAAAGTGCAAGCCAACCAATTTATTTATGAAATAAGTAATGTGTATGAGATGCTAAAAAGCCGTTAATTTTTAATAAAATGATATTCGACTAATTAAATATTTCTAAAGTATTATTCTTGTTTGTGTTTAGCACAATTCAAAAATAAACATTGATCGTTTACATAAAAAATTTAATGAAGAAAAAAAATAAGAAAGAATAAAAAGAATTTATAGTTATTTAAATAAATGTGTATACCCATTAAGGCTGGGTCGATTATAATAAGAGTAATGGAACTAGTCCACGAAAGGCCCAAAGTCAATAGAGTAAAAGACCACAAAGTTTAAAAAGTTAAATAATTATAATTTAATAATATTTATAAACAATCACATTCAAAAAGGAAATTATATTTATAAACTAAACTTTCAGACGCACCATCTAAAAGTCATGCAGTCAACAAGTTTTGGAATAAATTTATGCTTATTTTAAATACAATCATGAAAATGGACTGAGATCAACTCACCAAGCCCATAAAGACCGGCATATGTATGATTTAATTTTGAGTAAAATTGACAAAAATTTTCTTTATTATAACAAAACACTTACATTGACAACATCTAAAATTGATAAAAGTGACACAAATAAGAGTAATTTATTGGAAATTGCAATCGATAATAAAAAAATTTCTTTAAAAATAACAATTTTGTTTCAAAATGTCCAACCACTAGTTGATTTTACGCGAGAATTGCATTATAGATTTATTAACTTAAATTTTTTTAAATCATTATACAACCCAACTGGCAAACGACATTAGAGAGAAAACTTGAATTCTATGCTCGAGAATTCTAATCTCGCAAGTTGGTAAACTTTTAAAAATAAATCAAAAATGACTTTAAAATAAATAAATAATAAAACTAATTCGATCCGATATATTTATTCTTTCAACCATATGATGATTTAATTAACGCGTTGGTGAACCACTAAAAAGTTAATTATTGGGGTGTTGTATAAGTTCTGACACAATGGAAAAATGCAAATTTATAATTTTTTTACAAATTCCTCCGCATTGACCGCAGAATTAATTTTATGCTATGAGAAAGAGCATTCTCTGTTGTATTAGAAAAGAGGTCTTTTTTGTTCCCATCGCCACAAATTGATTTTAAAAAAATTTTCTAATGGAATCGTCCAAATCCAATATTCGATCGCTTCTGCTTTATGAATTTCAGCTGGGCCACGGAGCGACTGAGTGTCAAGCGTTAGGAGAGAATGCCGTTAGCCTTTCGAATCGGTGGTTCGCAAAATTTCGGCAGGGTGATCTGGGGACCAGTGATCAGCCAAGATCAGGGAGGCCGCGCGAGATCGATCGAGAGGCACTGCTCGAACATGTTGAGGCCAATCCGACCAAATCCACGCGCATGTTGGCCGCCGACTTCGACTGTGACCACTCCCAAAGCGACAGAATTTTGCATGATTTGGGAAAAAAGTGGCGGTGCAGCAAATTGGCTGCCCCACGATCTTACCCCTGGGCAGCGACAACGGAGGGTCGACATTGCCAATGAACTGCTTCAACGTCAACCAGCAACAACCTTTTCTCGAGAGGGTACTCACTTCTGATGAGAAGTGGATCCCTCTCGACAATTTACGCCCTGAAAAGCAGTGGCTCTCCCCAGGGCAACAGGCGGTACCGGTGCCAAAAGTTGATCAGCGCCAGAAGAAGGTTTTGTTGTGCATTTGGTGGCACAGAGGGGGCATCGTGTACTACGAACTGCTCCCAAATGCGACCATCTCGATCCGATATATTTATTCTTTCAACCCATATGATGATTTTACATAATGAATAAATATTTATTAACGCGTTGGTTGATGTCGAATCACTAAAAAGTTAATTATAAGAATTCCAGTGGCAAAAATTGGTATAAATAAAAGCTAATATTAAAAAATTATTATTCGAAAATTGATGAAATTACAACAAAATAAAAAAAAATTATTTTATAATGGTTAATTCAATGTTTAATTACAAGTAACAATATAACTTGTATTATCTTATCGTCACTCTTGTTGCTAGACTAAGCAAGGCTCGCCATTTCAATATTACTCAGCAACTCATCATAAATAATTAGTTATAAAACTTATAATATTATTTTTAAAATTAATTTGTATTGTATTAAAATCAAATTCTCGCGACAGCGAAAGTGGGGTTCCACAAGCAAAATCCGTCAAATAATTCTTGCAAAATGCAAATTACTTTTAAGGCAATGATTGCGGAAATTGACTTAAAATCTAAAGATTTGTTTTCTTATAAAAATTCAACACTAATGTTTCTGGAAAAAATGTACTCCAAAACGAAAAACTTTTTTTTGAATTTTTTATATTTTTGCAAATAAAATAAGGCAAATTTATTAATTTTGGTTAGATAAACATTGTGGCATATTGCTTTTTAAGCACATAAACCCATAATTTTTGGCATTTTAACACATATAAATTGCGGTTCTAGTAATAATCTATCTTTGTCTGCGTGCCAATGCGGTGTATATTTCGACATATTTTGTCACTTTTGGCATATTTTGGCCTTGTTTAGAGCATATAAATCCGGTCCCTAATCATTACAAAGTTATCTTTTCACCAATTATGGGCTTATGCCGGACGACGATGTAACTGGCTACAGTGGGGGGCTGCATCTTATTATTTTTGAGGACAAAGTAATTTATCAATTCAATTAAAAACAAAAACGACGACACGGAAGCCGCTGAACGACGTCAAAATAAATAAACAATAATTATTGGCTAAACTAATAATAGATTTTCAAGAATCGAATTTTATAAATTATTTTAAAAATGATCTAATCTAGGCAAATAAATGCAGATAATAGAACCATTTATGGCACTGCGCACTGGCTAACCTTTCTCCCCCCTCCCTTTCTCTGCCCGCACCTTCGTTTTGTCATCTCTTCCCTCTCTTTCTCTGCCCTCACCTTTATTTTGTCCCCCGCTCTCTCTGCGTTCACTTTCATTTTGCTTCATATTCCCGCCTCCCCGTTTCGTCCACGTTCTCTTTCCAAATGTATTTGTAATCTCTCTCACTATCTCATCCGTCGATTGGCACTGACAAACCCAACCACACCCATTCATTCATTCATTCATTTTCACATCGAATAGTTGGCGTCCATTCCAAAATGGACTAAAAAATGTACAAAATGTGTGCTTTTCTTACGTCTTGTGAATACTTTAGGATTTTTTGTTTTAATCACAACAACAAAAAAAGTTATGAATGGCCAGAGACAGTAGATATTAATTCTAGCAGCATTTTTTTGAGTGTATTATTTTTATCGCAACGTGATTTTAACCCTTTTTACAAAATTTCTAATTTTGAAAAAAATTAATCTATTTAATTTCGACCTTTTCTTAAGTACAAAGCCGCGTAATAAAGCTTGCTAATGCATACATGTGAAAAGAATAAAATATCGCTTAAATATAATGAGTATGAACATTAAATACTTGYACAAAAATAATAAAATAAAACCCAATGTAATAAAATAAATCAAAAAATAAACTTTAAAACAAATAGTAAGTCCAAAATTTATTTCTTTAGCAAAATGTTAAAAAAATAATGATTTTAAATAAATTAATAAAAAGTAAGTTAATGAATAGTTTAAATAAAAGCTAAGCAAGCAATTAGATATTTTAATAAAAGGAAAAAATGAAGTTGATCGACACAACCGTACGCAACATTGTACCTGTGAAATACAGTTTTGCATCATATGCCAAATGGAGCAATATCGCAAACCCTCATTATAAAAAAATTAAAATTAATTAAACGAGATTATTTATGAAAAAAAAATTATTAAAAAAAGATAATTATTTTTATATTTAACATTTGCCAACTAAAAGATAAAGTCAAATAGAAAAAAAACTAATAAAATTTGTGGCACAATGAATTATTGAATTATATATTTAAACACATAAAGAAATGAATAATAATAAAAATAATTTACTGTTATTCAGGTCATAGAAAATATAAAAAAACTCAATTATGGATTAAACTGAAACTCTATTATGTATAAATGGCAAACCTGAATTGTTCATAGTCCAGCATGCAGGGGCATGAGTATTTTGAAAATTGGATATTGTCAATAAATATACATTATTAAATAATAAAAAGTAAAATAAATGGAATTTACCCAATATTTTAAACAAAATGTAAGGATAACTTTTAAAATAATTAAATAACGAACAATTATCTTTAGAGACAAATTAATCTTTAATGTAAGTTTTAACCGAAATGCATCTTCTAAAACGATTCAAAATCTGTTTAAGCACATAAATAATTTTTAAATGCTAAAGACTTATAATATTTTGATAACATATTTTTCTGTTAGGCAAATTGTGTTGATTGTTTAAAATTTTATTATTAGTTTTTTTGTTAATAGTTAAAAAAAGCCAATTAACTTACATTGAAAAGTTGGCATACACTTATGTTTTATTTCCAATTCATTGTCTTTAAATTAGACAATAGCGAATCGAATTTATTTCCGTTAGCGAAAAAACCTGAAGAGTTAGTCCCGGGGTATCAGTCCCTTCCGCCACTCCCCCATCCTTTTCTCCCACTCCGAAAAAGCCGCTTTATTCCGAGGGGATCGAACTGACCCCCTTTCTTCTCCATCTTTACATAAATTTCACAAATAAGTAAAATCCGTTAGAACGGTTTCAACAAGATAACTAGAGCCCGGACTTGAGCTTCGAGCGAGATCTCGAGTCGAGAATCTCGAAAAATCTCGGTCTCGAAAAATCTCGTGAAACTTTTTTAGTCGAGCGAGACCTCGAGGTCGAGATTTCTCGAGAATCTCGTCGAGATTTCGAGACGAAATCTCGTCTCGTTCCGGGCTCTAAAGATAACTAAACAAAAAAAGATTCATCGTCAATCTAAGAAAATAAATCACAAAAAATTAATTTCTAAACAAAATTAGATTTTTTGAGTTTTCGAAACTTTGGATTTTGATTCGCGAAATACTTCTGGAATTGTGGTTCTTAGCTATAAAATTAAACGTGTAAAAATAGTAATTTCATAAATTAAAATCCGTTAAAACGGTTTTAATAAGATAACAAAACAAAAAAAGATTCATCGTCAATCTAAGAAAATAAATCACAAAAATTTATTCAAAAAAAAATTAAATACATACATAATGTACGATATAATATTCTCCCCAAATATTTATTTACTTTATCGAAATGTAAGATCGCTTTCTGCTAGCTGTTGAACGTAATACGGTCATACCGGATTCAAGACTGATTAAGCAATATTCTAATATTTGTGATTAAATCAGTGAAAATCTAGCCCAATGAAAACAAGTCAAAATTAGATAAAAACAATTTATGTGTAAATAGAATTAAAAAGATATAAACTGATAAAAAATATTCAGTATTATAAGGCAAACTGGGAGAAAGGCCCCGGCAAAAAAACGTGCACCCTATAATGACACACCAGACATGCTTTTTTTATTGATTGCAAAACTGAAATTATTTAAAAAATAACGACATATTCAAAAAATGTAATTTTTAAACAGTTTCCTGCAAAATTAATTTTTGCTTCAATTTTCATAACATGTTTCGATTGGTTTTTGTACGATTATGAAGAATAACTAATAATACCATTTAAATAATTACAATTTTTAAACGAAATAAGTTACAAAAAAAATTTTTAAACATCAAGTAAACAAATATACTTTTAAAAGAAATGTTTGCTCCAAAACCAGCTTATAATGTTAAAAATAAACCATTTGGGGCATAAATTAATGGATGCACAGGCTTCCAAAGCTTATTAATACCCGAATGTTTTTTCATAAATTTTATTCCAATTTGATATTAAAATAAAAAAAATTAAATTCAGCTTCGTGATTTACAAAATGCGCTATTATTGTCTCTGCATGCAATTTGGAAACCCCTTCGGTAAAATGTAAAGTCAAATGGATAAATGAAAATGAAAAAGAATTAAAATGAAATAGTAAATGTAACAAAATTCTTATAAAGAAAAAAATTAATGTGATTCAAAAAAAAAAAACTTTGGCATCGTATTTGTTGGGTTAAAATATTCATAATGGATCTATTGATTATGTAAAATAATGAAGATGATTTATGCTATTCAATACTAATACAAAATAATAGGAATAATAACAAGAGGCAGAGTTATGATTTTAACTTAAATAATTTTAAAAGTAGTTTTCTTAAATATTTGAACAAGGAGAACTCCCCATAAACTTAATTTAATAATAAAATATCCAGACCAAAGATTACAACAGCAAACAAATCTCATTAAATTTTAGAAAAACCCAATAATTAATTTATTGATCAATATAACTTAAAAAGGTAAAGAATAAATTATCATAAAGATAAAAAGCCATAATTCCTTTAGAGATAAATCAATTATTAATTTGTATAAATCAATATTCGTGAACTTTTGACTAATAGTAAATACCTCTATCGTAAAAAAAATTAGGAATTGTTAATAATTAAAATAAAAATGGAACATGGAAAAGACAGCGAAAAAATCACAGCACATCCGTAAGAACACCATTTAGAATAAGTAAAATAAACAAGTATTAAATACTATAAAGAGTATGTATAATTTATGGTGTTCGATTTTAAATTTCAGAAAAATGCTTTAACAAATTTGAAATTACAATAAATGAACAAATCAATGATTGCATATTTTGTTGAAGCTTACAGATAAAGCGAGCAGAAGAACATAAGAATATAAAGCGGATGGGACTCCCCAATGCAATGTCAAATTATGTACAACTAAAAAAACCTAAAAAATTAAATMAAAATAAATCCTAATGGAATTTAAAAACAATTAACCGAATGGAATTGAATCACTAAAAAAAGGTGAAACATTAAATGAGAAAACAATACATGAATTCGTCTCACACAACTCTGCAAAAATAAACTCAAACAGTTGAATAATAGCTAAATAAAAAATAGACAAAAAATTAACATAAATAGTTGATCGCGAGGAGGCACAAAGCACAAACAACGGGTTCGGCCCAGTCAGAAAAGCCGTAACAACGTCCGACGCGGTTGAGGCGCCAAAATTCCAATGGGCCTCTAAAAAATAGTCAGTCCATGCCTTTAAACTGCAATATTAATGTATTGATATAGAAATATACTTCAAATATTTATCATATAAACCCCAAAAAATTATAATTAAAGGTATTCTAAGGAACACTATATAAATGGCAAATTTATGTCAATTGAATAAATAAACATATGTTATTATATTTGATAAAATCTCTATTAAAGAAAAAAAATTAATATGTTAAAACCGTAAATATTGTACTTGGCCTAAGAGGATTTTTTCAAAAATTTGTTAAAAAATGTTTGAATTTTTGAATCCATCTTGCCAAGATCAAAAATCATAAATTTTGTCATTTCTATTCACATAAAACATTGTGTAAATTTTAGGTATGTTTCCAAATTTTAATAAAATATGCCGAATTCAATGATTTAAAAAATAGGAAAAATACATTACACGTCAAGAAGCAGAGAAAAGTCATGACTACCACCGATCTTAAGGGTGAAGAAAGCACATTTTTGGAATGGAAGTTTCAAGAGGGAGGCGTACAAAGCTGAAGATGGGCTCGGCCCAATCAGAACCCCATAGCAAATTGCGGAAAAATATTCAGCCCGTGGCTTTAAACTAACAATATTAATGTAATACAAAAATTTTAATCTTTATTTATATTAATATAACAAACATGAAAGATGAATTATTTTTGTATTTAAAAAAATAAATTTAGGGAGAATTTCTTTGATGTATAATTTATTTATGACAACGCTAATCGTCGGTTAATTAGCCTATAAAATAAACAAATTAATTCGCAATCATAAYTTWAAAAAAATTAAACTTTTATAAGCTTAGAAAAACATAGATTCTAAAATGAAACTGGCAAAGCAACAGGAAATTCTGTTTTAAAACATTCTYTATAAAGTTCACTAAATTTATAAATTCTTAAGAATTGCCCCGTACAATCACAACATAAATTGTCGAATAATGTACCACATATTAGTTCAACTTAAAAACCTCTACATATAAAATAAAAACAAAAAAATTTTTAAATAAAATTTTATAAATAATTTGAATCAACTTAATTGTGTACAGACAGTTTCTGGTTACGACGCAGCAGTATTTGACAAAGTTTTCGTTAAAACAACCTATTATAAAATGATTTAAAATTAATGCAAAAAATGAAGCAAAATGATATTTATGACACGATGACCTGCTTTATTAAAACAAATTATTAAACATAATAGAAAGATCAGAGATGTTTTACTAATTGTTGATAATACAAAGCCGGTGCTTAAATATATATAGTCTTAGCTTGAATTTTAAATAAATAATCAAAAATTAAATAAGGCACGTAGATGACTAGTAATACTAAAAAAACATAAAAAATTAAATAAAAATAATCCTAATGGAATTTAAAAACAATTAACCGAATGGAATGAATCACTAAAAAAAATGTGAAACATTAAATGAGAAAACATTACATGAATTCGTCGCACACAACCCAAATTAATGCAAAAATAAACTCAAACAATTGAATAATAGCTAAATAAAAAATAGACAAAAAATTCACATAAAAATTTTTTAACACCATTATCTCTCCAGACTTTTTTTTTTGGTGTATTTTTTGAATAATTAGAAAAAGCAAAAATATTATACTTATTAAAGCGGCAAAATGATTTTCGTTATCTTTGACAAAGAGTCTCAATTTATACTTCAAGAATATTTATCATATAAAATATAATCAAAGGTTTCTAAAGAGGAAGACTATAAAATGGCAAACTTATGTCCATAAAATATGCCGAATTCAATGATTAAAAAAATAGAAAAATTAGCAAAAAATAAATTTCAAGCCAAGATGAAGAAAAAAGTGATGACTACCACAATTGAGGGTGAAGAAGGCACAATTTTGGAATGGAATTTTGCGTACGAAGCACAGACCACGGGTTCGGCCCAATCGTAAAAGCCAAAGCACATGCGTATATACATTTTCGCCCGACGCAGTTGAGGCACCAAAATTCCAATGGCCTCTAAAAAAATAGTCTCCATGGCTTTTAAACTAGCAATATTATGTACTAAATTCAATTTTGATCTTTAATTTATATTAATATAACAAACATGAAAGATGAATTATTTTTGTATTTTAAAAAAAATAAATTTCGGCAGAATATCATTGGAGACGAACTAAATTTGCAATTTATAAAAAAAAGGTAAATTGTTGTTAAAATTTGTAAAGCGATATATTCTAATGTAAAAACTCAAATGTAAACGATAATTAATATGACTGACTACAAACTTTAAAACTTTATATAACAAAAATTCAATAGCATTCAAAAGTTTTGCTGCGAGGGGGCGATGAAACGCCGATTTTCTACGGCCCGACGACCAAATAAATTTGAAAACAATTAATAATTCTACCCTGCTTTATTTTTGCCTTAGTATAATAATTGCAAACTCACATCTTACAAATGCATTTTGAAATGTTCGCAATTTAAAAAAGTTTTTTAACCAACCATGCTTTAACAAAAAGTGTAAAATTTAAACATAAAATTTAGAGACATAGCAGCAACGGGGCTGCTATTTGGTTTTTTAAATAAACAAAAAACAAGAATGGCAAGACAAAATTACATTACCAATAAATAATAAATGTTACGCGACTGGGCAAAGTTCAAACTTGAATAAATAAAAATATATGATTAAAAGATTGAATGAACATTATATAAAAATAAATAAATAAAACTAAATAAAAACCCAAAAATACATAAAAAGTGAGGATTATTGTAAAAAATTATTTTAATAAAAAGAAAATAAATAAATTCTAAAACGGAAAAACCAAGTATACACTTAAAATAAATCACAGAGAGTACAAAATTGAGGTTTTGTTCTGCCGGTCGCGATGATTCTTCAAAATAAAAATATAAATATTTAATTTAAAATTAAAAGTTAAAATAATTTAAAAATGAACATGAATATGAATATAAGATGTAAGCAACTAAAAATTTATAATTTGCTAAATATAATAAAGGTGGAATGGAAGGCTTTCGAGTGGACAGTTATCATTTAAAAAATTAACTACAGTATTTAGTTTGTAATAAAATGGACATAAAGATTAAAACAATATTATATAAATTAATGAAGTTTAATTTAAATTTGTAAAATAGTATTACAATCTGAATTATTTGCAATGGCAAGAAATTGCGTTTGAATTAATAAACAATTAAGTCTTAAATTGGCCGAATTCAGAATAGAAATAGAATGTTAAAAATCAGAGTCTTACATATGAAAGAAATGAAAATTTGTTTATAACGAAAAAAATAAAACCACAGTCAAAAAACATTTATTACACAACTAAAAAATACAAAAATAAATATATGTTGATGAAAAAAATTTAATCACGATCTTTTACGAATCATTACTAAAAAAACGATATTATTGAAATTATTTGAAAACCCCTATTTAAAATTTCATTCATTGTATTATTAAATTGCAAAAATTTATTAAATTAGTGGAAATTACATTGTAAAATGCTTATTATTTAAAAGTCTGTTTGATAATATTGCAAAATAAAATAATAATTATCCAATTTTTGCTATTCAGCAAAACCAAACACAGTTCTTACGCGCAATCATGAATTATTTTAAAATCATTCAGCTTGTAGAAACATTGAAAGCGCATTACAATGTTTCCGTGAATATAAATTAAAAGTTACGGCTTTAATTCATTCATATAGATTAAAAATTATATATATTGCCTAACAGTGAACATCGATTCATTCATTGTATTATAACTAATGTGATAAATTGCAAAAATTTATTAAAAGTGAAATTACATTGCAAAATGATTCTTATTTAAAAATCTGTAGAATGAACTTAAAAGATTTAGAAAGATCACAGAGTTGATTAAAATAAAACGCAGGTGCTTAAATAAATATAGTCTTAGCTTAAATTTTAAAAATAATCAAAAATTAAATAAGGTAGTCAAATAACTCAGGAAAAGATTGATCAATCGGAAATGCTTAATGAGCAAAACTCGTTAAAACACTTTGAAATTTAAAAATCGAATAATTTTGAAATTTATTGAGGAAAAAAAAGTTTTCCGGTTCCAATCGCCCTCGATCATTCTTCGGCATCAACATCGGCTGGACGAGTAGATGACTATTAATAATAATCGAGATTAAATTGCTAAATTAAAATAACTTTACATTACGACAAATTAGCTTGTGCATGAACATATTTCGAGCAAAATTCATGTGCAAAACCTGGTAAATCTGATATACCGCACTAAAAGGATGAGCGGAATAACCCATATAATGTAAAATAAAGAAATAATTAAATGATATGTAAATGAAAAAAATGCAAAAAAGAATTTGAATAGTTGACAAATAATTTAATGGAAAAAGGACATTGTTGTGTACTTTAGAACCCATAATCAGGACAACAATTAATTTTTAAAAGTCAAACAAAAAAATATTATAATATATTAATTCACTTTCTTTTTGGCTCACTCGGACCTGTTTGCGTCAAGCAGTCTGAAAATTAAAAATGTATAAGAAACAAAAATGACGCAAAGTTTTGTTTTGTTGGATCAATATTCTTAACAAAAATGAAAAATTTTTGCAAAAATTTTCTCGTTTTACGGTGCTTTTGGTTGAAAGTTTGGGGCTAAGAAGTGTAAAAAAAAATAATTTTTTTACGAATTCTTTGTTTTCTCAATTCGGCAAGCGATAGGGCGACCCTTTTGATCAAATTTCTAGGCAAAAAAATCATAAAAAATTTTTTTAATCCCTAGCGGAAGAAACGATCGGAAACGGCCATCAGAAAATTAACCAACCTACATAATTTACCGATTTTAGAACCATGAAAAAAGTATTAAAAGGGCTAACAGCAACGACGAGATTGTGCGGAAAAACAAAGTTAATAATTAAAAATAAATAAATTTAAAAGGCAAAATAAAAAATCGGCATAAATATTTGAAGACGGAAACTAAAATATAGGCAAAAATATTTTGTGTACAAAATTAAATGTAAATTATTATAAATTTAAGACAACTTAGCAAATTTCAATTTACATTTCTTTGCCGGTTCGGGAAAAATTTAAAATTATGTGGAATTCGCAAGCGAAAAAAAACCCGCTTGAAAGGCCTCACYCATGGGCTTCAACAATGGACAACGCAGCTTCAATGTCGCTGCTATTAACAACACAAAAACGTCTTTTACAAAAATAAGCATTTAGAAATATAAACAATTTATTCATTAATAAAATCAAATCTAAAAAAAACAATTTTTATTCGTCCACGAGTAAGACTAGCGCTCATCGAAAATGACCGAGGATTAAAAAAATTCGAATGTTCAAGAGCTATAAAAATCGTAAAAAATAATAAAAATTTAGTTACATATTTGTCAATAAAGCAAGAACTAATTAAAAAAGCAATCCTAAAAATAAACATAAAATTGTTTATTAAATTTAATCTTTTGTGTTGTTTGATCAAAGCTATGGCGCTTTACAACTAGAAGATTATGAACGCAAAATTATTGCGTTTTTATAAAAATATAGAAAAATAAAATGAGCAAATATTCTTAAAAGTCGAAAAAATAAATTAAATTGTGAGACGATGAAATGACGCTACATCATCGAAGCAGCAATAATTGGCAAATCGTATAACAAATCCTATCCCTGTATTTGGCATCTACAACATACAAAGCCGAAAAATCAGAAAGATACAAATAATTATTTCTAATTCAAATGTTTAGAATTATTGTTATCTATGATAGCTAATTTAAATAAGTASCCAAAACTAATTTTGCATATTATTTGATTAAAACAAAATTCTCTTAATATCTAAAAAACCAATATTTAAAAAATAAATCAATAAACATTTGGAACTCAAGCACTGCTTTTGATTTGGACATGATGAACAGCCAGKAAATGCCTGAGCAAAAAAGAGACAAGCTAAAAGTACGTGTGATTTTTGGGACGTTGAAAGTGGCTCAACAAAAGATTAATAATTATTAAATTAAATCATTTGGGTTGAATTCGTAAATTTAAATATTATACATAATACCAAAGCTTGATAGATTTAAGCATTCACGAAAATTTAAACAAAATATTCAACTTCAAAAAATAAATAAATTGTAGAATATTTAAAATTTCTCACATATATGATTACCTTTTTTCAATCTAACCAAATGCTCATACTTTCAAACAAAAATAACTATTATTATAAACTTTCATTAAGCCGGAACAAATAATAAAAAAAAGTAAATCGCAGAATATTAAAAAATAATCAATTCAAATAAAAATGTAACAATAATATAAATTCACTAAAAAACAACTAGAATAAGAAGCAACTTAAACAAAGCGTAAACTTATAAAAGGGAGGCAAATATGYGCAGTTTCGCAAAAAGCCAATTGCACCATCAAACATTTTCCACAACAAGTGTCAGAAGCGAAAGCCGAGCAACCCAACAGTTAAGCTCTTTGGACCTAAACACGCTGTTCAAGGCTTGATTATTGTAAATTAATATTAGTATTAATCTTTGAAAAGTTTTTTCTCAAAAACTCGGTTTATTAAAAATAATCTGGACAATTTTAATCATATACAGGCTCGCAGTTAACTAATAATAAGCAATGCAATAYAACAAAATCTTTAGTACATTATATTAAAAAAATCAAATTGTTACAGAGTAAAGCATTTTTTAAATTACATATAGGATAACCTGTTCAAACAACGACTAAATCGAAAATCATTAAATTACCGGAACAAATATCAAAAAAATAAATCAACTCAAATAAAAATGTAACAATAATATAAATTCACTAAAAGACAACTAAAATAAGAAGCAATTTAAACAAAGCGTAAACTTATCAAAGAGAGGSAAATATGTACAGTTTCGCAAAATGCTAATTGCACCACGTAAAGAATCACGCGAGTGCAAACATTTTCCACAACAAGTGTCGGAAGCGAAAGCCGAGCAACCCAAAACCTAAGCTCTTTAGAGATCTTTATGATCATTTTGAGTTAAGAATTGAATGACTATAATTCAAATCCAYTCAAAGTTTAAAAAATATTATTTTTACCTATACTAATTAAAATTAAAAAAATACTCAAAAATTCAACAGGATAAATTAATAAAGCCACAAAGATTTTTATTATGTTTTGTCTTATTAAAAAAAAATTTACAAAAATAATAATTTGATGCTGGTAAAATATTACGGATTAAACCTTTAAATCTAACTACACCAACTCTACAGGTCACGCAAATATTATCGACAATTAATTCAATCGAAAAGTCCGGTACGCGTCATGGTGGATTAACAAACTAAATTTTATTATTTAAAAATAGATTAAATAATAATATGATAATGCTTATTAGAAGAGRATTTTTAAAAACTTATACCTGTTTTGTAATACAACATATTGATAGCTAAATACATAAATAAATTTAAGAATGATTAAAACTGAGATGAAGTATTGATTATTGTTAAATTTTTTGATTTATTTTATTTGTATTTTTTATAATTATTTGAACTTTATTTTTGTATGTGTTAACTTTTTAATTTATTTTAATTTTAGCTATTGCAGTGCCATGTTTCGTTAATAATTTTTGTGTTGTTTTATCAAAAGTATTTTTTAATTGATAGTTAATATACAGTTTTGGTTTGTATTATTTCTAGCAACACAATAAGTTTATTGTTCCAAAAGGGCTGGCTTCCACGAATCGAGCTCCTCGTGTTGATTGCTGCCGGAGGCTCCGAATTTTCCTGAGGCTCTCTCGCATGATCCCTATCAAATGATAAATATTAGTGTTGGTATTTCATCTCAAACTTAACAAAAATTCAATATGCGGAAATTAGTAACWTAATATTTATGTTTTCAACTATAAATTAACGACTGTTTTTTTAAATTGAGATTTGTTTTCATTTATTTTTAACGCAGACGCAAAGAGATCAGAAGAACACTAAATGGTCTCTTGCCTGCGACTTCCGGCGCTTCTTGGTTTCAATTTTTAACGATATTTTGTATAATTACGTTTCTGTAATTAGTAATTTCTCATGTTTATCATTCTGGTGAGTCATGATGTATTAATAAATAATTAATTTTAAATCGCATAACTTTTGATTAAACTTTTAATATCTTTGTATAGGATAACAATGTCTTGTTATTCAGATCATTTATTTCAATTCATTCTTTAAATATTAGAAATTTATTAAATGTTTATCATAAATTATCTTCTTAAGTTTATTATCTGCAAAATTATTTAAATATTTATTTTTTGAATATTGATTATATTGTCCACATCTATTAGGGTAAGCACTTATTTAATTTAAGAAAATGATCGTTTTTTAAATTTTTTAATATTTATTTATATCTATGCATCATGGACACCGTTGGTGGTTCATTTTATTCGTTTAATTATTTTATATCTTAAATCACATTTGTAAATATTTTGATTACAGTGAACAAGAAAAAATTCACATTATCTTCTTAAGTTTACTATTAAAAAATTAATTAAATATTTATTATAATATTGATTATATGTCCACATCGTAATTAGGGCAAGCACTTATTTAATTTTAAGCTGTTTAAAACAACAACAAATTAGAAGCCCGAGCCCATGATCACTATATTTTTTTCAGAGCCTTACATTTCTGACCAAACATTCAAATTATTGTCTCTTTATATTTAAAAATTTGATTTAATCAGATAATTTAGTTAGGATATCTCTTCATTCTCAAGGAATCTTGATTTTTATGATATTTATATCCAGAATTTATTCGTTTATTAAATTAGAATTCATTTTTGAATTGATATTTGCTTTATAATAATCTGTATTTTTATTTGATACATAATTATTTTTTATTGTAGCTATTCAGTAACTCACATTCATTTTTGCTGCTAGCATGGCAAAAATAAGATTAAGTCTAAAATCCTTTCTAATTTTATGTGCATATATATATATATTTTAACTGATTATATTATTTAATTTTTAAAATACATAATTAAGTTAAATTAATGTTATTTCAATCCGTTTATTTATTTTTTACTTTGCATGCTGAAAAACTTAGAACTAAAATTGATTTAAAACTCTTTCACGAAATCATTTCGGGAAAAATCCCCATAAAACTCAATAAGCCTATAATTCATTATACTACAACAAAAACTCTCCCAACTCTTGCAATGGTAACATTTAGAATGATTTCTTCTGTTTCAGGAATTTACTTATTTGATTATAATATTAAAGACAGTGAAACATTCTGACTGCGCTCCATACATTTAAAAAAAAATTTTTGTTAATCAAATGTCATTAAACATCGTATTATCCATTCAAACTATTCTTTTTTAATCAGATTAAAAAAGGTTTCATTTAAATCATTATCGACAAATTATTTATTAAATATTTAGCGTCACAGCTCATAAATTAGTTTAATTTAATTGTTTTGAATATATTTAATGTTTTATTACCGCTTTTATCCATGCAACTTTTTTATCATTTAAATGTAAACTTTTTTTAAGACATCAGCCAATGCTAAAATATATTATAATCAAAAGACTTTAATAAACGTTCTATATTAATTTTTTATCGAGAAAAATATTACTTTAAATACATTTTTTTGTTGTTGTTTTTTTTTGCTTTTAAATAATTAATTTATTTAACATGATGGAAGAAATTAATGGGACCAAAGCGGTCTGAATAATTAAGCTAAAAAATCGAAAATTTAAGTATTGAACACGCTCTCGGAGGCCACCAATAAAACCTACTTCAAAAACTAAAATTAGAGTTGCCAAAAGAAAAGTTTAATAGTCTAATAAATATATATACCAAAGATTGAAACCAGTATACTAACCCGCAAAGGAGGTTATTGGCTAGGGTAAAGAGCAATTGGGGCTATCTGCTTTTTATTCTGTTAGCTTTATTTTGATGAATTATTTTTTTTTGCAATTATCTTTTTCGTAACCATTTAGTTAGATTTATTTGTTAATTCATATTTTGAATATTTTTTGTATAACCTTTGTTTTATTTGTTATTCTTTTAGGTTAAAAGCTATTAAAATATTTTAATTTTAAATAACATTATATTGTTTATATGTTTTAATTATGTCGCACAATATACTTATAGCATTAGACTTAGATTCGTCCGGATTTAAATCTTTCAGTAATAAGTTTTTAAATAATGCTTGTATAGGACGGAAGTCAGCTGAATTAATATCACGTCATTTTTTTCAAATAAATGGCTATATTTTTTTCCCGTTCCATTTTTAACGATTTAATTTTTTAAGTCTAATAATGCGTTGCTTTTACCACATTATTAATTTAAAAACTGAAGATTCATTAGTGTCTTTTATTAATTTAGTAGTGAAAGAGAATTTTTTTTAAATAACGTACTTTTTAATATTAAAATTACGCCGTTTGTGTGGGAGTCACCTTAATCACGATACAATCTTTCCCAAATTTTTTTTTTTAACACAATTTTTTTTATTGTTAAATAAAATTTAGCGTTTTTTGATAAAATAGCATATTTATAACAGCTTTTAATGTTCTGGCCTGTTTTTATCCACCGTATACAGCATTTAACTTTTTTAACTAAATTAAATGTACACCTTGATAGATTATTTGTGTTTGTAAGATATTTTTTAGTTTATTTTCGCATTTTTTGTTAAAATTACTACTCCAGAATAGATGTCCACGGCACACGCCATTCGCCTCAACAAATGGCGTTAAGGTTAAGTTTGTTTTTGTCTCCATCGTTTTAATTTTTATTTTGATTCCAAAACAAAGTGTCTGTAGTTAAAAAATCTTTACCATCAATGCAGGAATAAGTTTGACAGCCTGCGAAAGTTGTTAATCCATCWCAATCATGGYCATKTCTGGGTTGATCCATTTTGATGTCTTTAACTTTAAATTCCTTAATCATTGCCTTAAATTTGGTGGTTTGAAAGGCATAAAAATGGATCTCCTTAATAGGATTTTGAGATCACATTTTAAACAATTTTATTTTATAATAACCTGTATAAAGCACGATAATGAGGTAGAAACTCTCGCATAAATCTGCTTCATAAATTAAGTTTGTCTATTTTTATTTTTTTGCTTTTGTTTACTTTTTRATAATGTGTCGTTTCATTTGTTATATTATCGTTTTTTATATTAGTCATTTAAGAATTCTCGATTTATCCGATAATGGCCTGCCACTTCAATTTTCTTATGTTTTGTAGAATTTTTATATCAAATTTTTATTATTGAATTTAACATTTTGTTTATCAATTTTATTAGATATAATATTCATTGAAACAAAAAGTTSAGGATTTTTCACCTATTTTATTTATTTGCGGTTGAAAAAATTTTTATTTACGTATTTAAATATAATTACAAGGTTGTTCTAATATATATTTTCATTCAACCTTATTATTTGATTTATCTTCAATTGAGTTATTTATTGCATAAGTATGTTCCGAATCTAATAAATTTTAATAAATCATTTACAAGTCACCAAGTGTCGTTTTTGTCCGTCATCTATCATGTTTTTTCCCAATAGGTCACCCACCCACTGCTGATATTATTTGATATAAATTTGCGTGTTGAGTTTATTTATTGATTATATGAACGGGCACATGTCGATTGGCAAGGCTGAACTCCGACGCCCAGCCGTTGTCAAGCCGTACCCCAGGCAAGTTTAATCCAAAATGCCGTTATACTTTAAAAATTTATTAATTTAAAGGTTTAATTTAATTTAATTTGCCTCTTTTGTAATTCCGTATTCCGTTCTTAAGGTCTTTAATAAGTTTTGAGAGACTCATTAGAATAACAGAATGTCTTTCTTTCTAAAGAGTGAATTTACACACTCAAATAAAATTGAAATTAAATTATTTATTGAAAAATGCAACAAAAATATTATTAATTAACAAAAACAACAGAGAAAACCAATTTWAGCATTTTTGTTGTAARAAATTGGTAATATCTAAATCGGTTTGGCTTACAACCAAAATTTATTTGTTTAGTAGTTTTTTGTGCTTATAATCTTCATGTCGATCTTGTCGATTTAATTATCGCATTTTTCGCGTGTTTATCTTTCTTTCTGCTTTAGCCCATCTTTACGCATTTGTTTTAGGGYATATTTATAATATTATTTAAAYAGTTTTATGGATTTTAGCATTTATTTATTTTTGTTCTTTACAATTTAAGGAATATAAATGTCCRAGGCGGCTTATTTCCTCCTGCGACTTCCAGCGCTTATTGGTTTCAAATTTTAACCWTACTTTGKATACTTACGTTAGTGTATAAAGCCAATGTAATTTATCATGCTTATAATTCTGGTGGAGTCATAATGTACTAATAATAATTAATTTTAAATCGCATAACGGTTTATTGTACGGTATCGGACGCATACACAAAAAGTTAACAGACGAAAACCAATTTAAGCATTTTTGTTGTAAAAAATTGGTAATATCTAAATCGTTTTGGCTTACAACCAAAATTTATTTGTATAGTATTTTTTTGTGCTTATAATCTTCATATAGATCTTGTCGATTTTATTTTTTATATATATATTTTTTTAATTATCGCATTTTTCGCGTGTTTATTTTTCTTTCTGCTTTAGCCCATCTTTACGCATTTGTTTTAGGGTATATTTATAAATATTATTTAAATAGTTTTATGGATTTTAGCATTTATTTATTTTTGTTCTTTTACAATCCAAGGAATATTTTGTATCAAAAGCAATCTTTATCTATTATATATTTATTAATTTTACAATTATGTCACTTTTTCGCGTTAAAAATAAAAATTTTTATTTAAAAGGATCTATATAGATTCTAATAATTAAAGTTCACTTATTATTTAAAGTTATTTAAAAATTGCCGTCGTTAAATTTGACGCGCCGTTGATAAACAATTCTTCGTACGATAAAACCATTAAATTTGGGAGGGAATTTTTTGATTAATATTTTTCAAGAATTTAAATCTTTCATTCTATATATGAACATTTTATTTATCGATTAATCAGAATCGCTTTGCGTTTTAATCGTTTTTTATAATACTATGATTTTTTGATCTTTATAAAGACTTCTTCTATATAAAGAATAAAATAATATAACAATAATATAATTCATAATTGTAATTCAATATTTATTAATAATATTAAAATTTGTATTCGGTTAGCTTAAGTTCCTTTAGGCGAGCTTGTCTGGGAGTCTCAACATGATCACTTGGTTGTCACCTTGCCCGATCAGAGAGATGTAAGATTTGTGCTAGAAATATTATTAAATTTGTTTTTATTAATACATAATAATGATTAAAGAATAACCCATCAGGATTTTAATTTTTTAACCAACTAATATTATTAATATTGAATCGCCTCTATAAATTACTTACTTAGGCATTAGGTTTCATTAATTATTTTTATAAGAAAAGATACTTTGAATTTTTTGACCCATAATGAGAAAATTTTTGCATGAAAATTATTAAAATGTAAAACTGCAAATGATAATGAATTTGAACTTTTTTGTATGTTTTACTTTTTTTTATTTAATGTTATAATTACGATAATTTTAGCTATTGAGTGCCATGTTTCGTTACTAATTTTTGTGTAGTTTTATCAAAAGTATTTTTTTATTGATAGTAAATATACAGATTTGTTTTGTTAATTCTTATTTCTAGCAAAGTTTATTTTTCCATAAAGGGCTTGCTTTTACAAAGCGGCTCCTCGTGTTGATTAGTTTTTAAATTGAAATTTGTTTTCATTTATTTTTAACGTAGGCGCAAATAGATCAGAAGAACACTAAATGGTCGCGGTGGTGATTATTCTCCCTCCTGCGACTTCAGCGCTTCGGACCATACTCATTATCTTCTTAAGTTTTATCTGCAAATTTATTTAAAATACTTATTTTTGAATTGATTATATTGTCCACATCGTTAGTAGGGCAAGCACTTATTTAATTTTAAAAAATGTTGTTTTAAATTTTTTAATATTTATATCTATAGACCATGGACACCTTTGTTGGTTTCTTTTAATCCGTTTAATTATTTGATAATCTTAAATCACATTAGTAAATATTTTGATTACACTGAACAAGAAGTTAACCCATTACTTCCAGTAACATGTGATAAAAAACAATTTAAATGATTGGCTCTAACATGGCAGAAATAAGATGAAGTGTCAAATCCTTTCTGATTGCAAGGGCATATATATATTAACTTATTAATAATTTAATTTTTTTAAATAATTAAGTTAAATTAATATTATTTCAATCCGTTTATTTATTTTGATTGGAATTTCTTGTTACGTGGTCTCCCATTTGGCAATTTGCAGGCACCACCCCCGCAGTAACGGTATAATTCAAGTTCTAAAACTCTAAATTGATCCCAAGTGAGTTAAATTATTATTGGTTATTTAGTGCATGTTAATATAAAGTCTATTAAATTAAATTAATTTTTAAAATTATATTGCGTAAAATATATTCTCCACTTCAATGTTAACAAGAGCATCAAAAACTCCACAATTAACTCCATCAATATTTCTGTTTGTGCTATTAATTTGGTAATCACTTCAATGTATTTTGGTAATAATTATTTTAAAATTTTATGGGAATGATTTAAATAATTGTTCACTTGCAATGGAAAGATTTAGAATAATTTCTTCTTCCTCAGGAATTTTAACTCTTTTATATGAGGGACAGTCCGCTGGTGTGTGGCGTTGTTAATATTTTTAGCAATCGGTTATTAATTTTCTTAATTTAGCTGGGACGGCTTCCATTGGGTAATTAAACTTTTAAATGATTGCGAAAATTACATTGCCCACAACAATTATGTAATGTTTAATGTTGTCATTTTTTGATAGGTTAAATTTATTTTATAATTATTTGTTGTGCTTGCTTTTAATTTTAGGTTTTTAATCTAGTAATCAAATTTATTAGATATTTAAGATTATTTTTAAAAAAGTTCATTTGGCATTGTTAGATTTTTATATTTATAATTTCAAATTATTTTTATTACAATCAGATTTATCTGAATCACAGCAACTTATAGCTAAAAATTCGATAAATCGTAATAATAAATTCGATGTAATTACTGAAAATATTAAATAGATTTATTTTTTTAACCTTTACCTTGATATTTAATACGCTGTTCTAGGCTTATTGGAATAGCTTCTATCTTGTTGTCTTAAAGCGTCCCTTTTAGGGTGATTATGCTGCAACTCCTTCGTTCTAAAACGCCACATTTACACGCGTATTCGACGAAGCTGATTAATGTATTATTTTTAAAACATAATTTTTTAATTTAATTTTTATAACCCACGCTGAGTTGCCATCCTCAGATTCAGAGTTCGACCCCACTGGCTTAATCCATCTTTCATTGTAGTTTTGTTTAAAGTGATTTTTTTAAAATGAATTGGTAAACTTTTTATTTCCTGTTTAGTTTAGAAATATTTTGTTAAAAATCTAATGGTCAACTCAGATGAACTTTTTGTATCATTGTATCTTTTAGATTCAAATCTTTATAATATTAATTTCAATGATACTAGATATTATATGTCGGTTTAAGTATTCATTATATTTATTTAGTTACACATATATTTTTGATTGTTCTTTTCACGTTATGTTAACAAAATTATGTTTTATACAAATTGTTTGTTTTTGAAATAAAACAAATTAACATGGTGCTGGACTGCAGATCGCAAGGCGGTTTTTCTTGTGCAAGGGTTTTCTTGTTTTTTTTGTATCTTAAATTTTGTCTTTGTGCCTTTTGCTCATTTTAATTAACAAGAAATTAAAATATTCGTTGCGGTTTTTGCGGTAATAGATAATTCAATCATGGCTAAATGAAATTTAGAAAATTGGAGAATTTGACATTCTCTCTGCCATAGATATTTTCTTAAAGGAGTTGACTGACACGATGCGCTTCATTTATATTTTATTTTCGTTTTTTGTTTTTATTTGTTTCAATATAAATTTTTGGGTTTTCACTAGGTTTTATAAATGAAATCTGTAGCAATGTGGCTTAAAAATAACTAAACCAAGTTTCGTCTTTATCCGATTGTAATAATATTTTAAATTAGAGTTTTTAACTTTTATAAAATTTTATACCCTTTCAAAATTGTTATTTTTTAACAACAAGTAAATAATTCTTGTATTTTTAAATATTAAAAAAATGTATTCATACTTCATTGATTAATTCCCACTTCCGGCCATAATAGTTATTATGATTTCGACGCATAGGTAATTTTTTTAATTAAATTAAATTTTGTCTTTTGAATCATATTTCTGTGATTAAAAAGGCAACAATTACTATGTTAACGTGAGTTGTACTTTTTTTTAATACCATATATATTATTTCGTTGCTTCCGATTAAAATATTTACATAGCAATAAATGCTTTCACTGATTAAACAAAATAAGTCTCCGGCCGCTCTCAGTGAACATACTGTGCTTTTGGTGGGTGCTAATGGCTTTATAATTTTATAAAATTTTATTTTTTTATCACTTCCTTTGTTTTAAATTTTAAATTTTTATCAAAATAATTATTCTATACAACATTTATTCATTTGTATAGATAACTAAAAAATTCTCGTATTTAACATTAAATTTTATAAAATTTAATTTTTTTTTAAATTTTAAATTAGTGTCAAAATAATTATTCTATAACTTTAGGTTTTCAAACAAAACGCAATTTTTGTTTTTAGTGCAGACGACTCACTGCGATGAGCACTCCATACTGAAATCCCACAAATACCAACACGAAAAAGGTAGCTTGGCGACCCGCAATTTAAATTTACTAAGTAAAAACCCGATGGTGAGGAGTATCATGAGAACGATCCTTTGCTGTAATATTTAATTAATTTCTCGAGTCAATCATTGACAAGAATAAAGTTTATTTATTTAATTTGGTTTTAGTTAAATTATTAGTTTTTAGTTTGCATAGTAATTTAAATATAACTAAACTGTGTGTATATGGCCTCCTCCATTTTTGTAAGTAATATCTTTAAAAAATCTTTAAAAATAGTGCTTTTATATGTTTATTATTGTAAAATATTTCGCACCTTTGTGATGAGTTTACTCATTATTTTACACAATTTTTTATTATTTAAATCGCGGAAAAAAAATCCTAAAAATGAACCCATCGGAGTTTTGCGCAGCATTTCTTGGTCGTCTATCTTTGATTTTATTACTTTTTGTAATTGAAGATTTAGTTTTTTTTAATTTACTATCAAACAGGCAATTGCAAATTATTAAATTTTAGTTACATTTAATTTTTAGGAGTAAATTATACTATAGTTTATTGATTATTTTTTATTATGTTGATCAAGTTAGCTTTTTATAGTGAATAAGTCATTTAAAGTATAAAATAACAATTACATATTAATTTCTTTGTAAAATAAATTGTTCTTCTGTTTCTTAACCCTCTATAAAATCAATTAATCATTTTTTAATAATAAATTTATTCAAATTTTGGCATCAGTATGTATTGCCGTTGAATATTCGAACGATGACTTGCTTCAACAGAGTTTCAAAGATTTGACATTGGCAAAAAACGACGAAGTTTGCCCAAAATAATTTTTCCCGGTTGTTTGTTCTTATATTTACCAAACATAAAAGTTGGCGATTAATGGCTTTAGGTTTTAATATTGGAATTATTCATTTATTTTCGATCAGTTACAGAAAATAACTAATATATTTTGTTATTATTATTTAGTTAGTATGATTTAATATTGTTTCATACCGTTTTATTTTCTTTTCTTTTTTGTTTTCTTTTCTTAGTAAAATTTCCATATTCACTTGAATTTGACGTTTCGAATTGTAGGTCTTCCTTTTTAACAGAAAAAAATAAATGGCATATAATCTCTGCAACGACAATATCATGTTTTAATATTTATATTCAAGTTTTGAATATTATTTTTAATTATATAAAGCTTTTGATTGTTGTCTTTAAATATTAAGATTTATTACCTTTAATACTTTATGAATTTAACCCGAACTTCACAATATGTAAATATGTAATAAGTTTATCATTAACATTAATATAATAATTAAAATATTTGTATTTGCGTTAAGCTCCCATTTTAGTAAAAATTGACCGGCTGTATGGATGTGAAGTGCGGTATGAACGCCTAGCCTGGTTTTGTACTCCTGATGTGATATTTCATTATGGCAGTCAACAATCTTGGCTTTCTTCAATTCCCGCTCTTTTGGTCTTACTCCAGAATTTGGTGAATGTGTAGTCTTCGCGTTAAGTAAATTTTTTTTTCTCTTTTTTGTTAATTAAAATTTTACTTTTTTCTTTTTGTTAAAAAAGGTGATTGTTGCCAACATCTGATTGTAATATTTGTTATCTAAACTCATAATTTTTTTTTGAGTAAATTACACAGAGGATTACTTTTAGATTCTCCATTATTAATTATTGTTTATTTTTATTTACTTATTATTTATTAAAACACAGAGCTTTCATTACTTAGCTTTAATTAGAAAATAAAATATTTTTTACAAAAAACACTCTAATAATCTTATATTTGTTTTCTTTTTTAAACATAGAAAATATACACTTGTTTATCATTCTTATTTTTATAAATATTATTTACTTTTAGTTTAAACTTTCTTCATTTAACAACTACAATGTTTAAACACTACATAATTATAAGAGAAACTTTATATTAATCAAATTTATACTTTAATGTTTTTTGGTGTGAATTGATATTTGCAAGGTATTTAAATGGTGTCATAGTATAAGTAGTTCAATAGGTATTTAAATTCCGTTTTATATAATATCTGTAATTTATATGTACTTAAAAACTAGCTGATCCTTGTTTTATTAATATTTTTAGTCTGTATATTTAATTTTTTTAAACTATWAATGCTTATAAAATTCGTTTTGAAAATTGTTTAATTCGTTCCCGTGCAAATACTATTTGAATTATCTCGCGTTTTTTTCAAAATTGGACACATTTGTACTAAACAAAAATGCTTTTTGTAAATGTCGTTATAACATTCTGAATCGTAACCWWYAAATTTATAATTATCCCATGTCTAAATTAAGGCAAATTAAAMCATAAAAATTGAATTGCAAATTAGATTCAATGAATGCTTGTAATCATCATTGATTTATTGGTGTTTTTGTTACATTAGTTTTTATTTTTTATTTTTTGTCCCATTAAAAAACAATTTATTTATTGACTTACATTTACTTATTTTTAAAGCGCTTTTTTGTACTTAATCTTGATTATAGAGATCACTTTGTTAAAACGATTTTTTTATATTTACTTTTTACGATGCTCCTTTGCTGATCATTATTGTAGCGTGCAAATCGGACAAAGAATCCTCGTCGTCATTGATGATCTTTGCGCATCCGCTCGGACACCCTGCGAGGATGTCGATTAATGCTTCCCTTTGACATTATTATTTCTAAGTCTAATCTTTACCTGTAGATTAATATGTATAATTTATTTATTAAAAGTTGAGCGTTTTATTTATTAACTTACAAAACGTTTTTTTAAATATTATATTAATAATCTTGTTTCATTTTTTAAATATTAGTTGGTATTGATTGTTAATTCTTAAATAATCAAAATTGGTCTTAATCATTATTGAGCTAGAGATGAAGGTTTTTATTATTATTAGATTTTTTGAACTATTAATGACATTACTCGAACCTTTCCATGATTCCGTCCGCAATTTAAGTTTATTGTATATTTATAAAAATAAATTACTTTTTACTTAATAAATTTGACTAATATCCTATTTTTTTAAATTGTAAAACAAACCAATGTTGTTTCCGTTGCTTTGTTATGATTTTTGCGATCGCAAAAGTCGTTATATTTAGGTCAAATGATAATATTCTCAATCTTATTTTTATTTTCGCGATTGTATACAACATTTTTTCTAGATATTGTTAGATTTTCAATTGTTATATAAAATTAGTTATTTTTGTGTCGTTTATTTTCACATCACGTCAATTGCGGGAGAGGTTAATGTGAGCCGATAGCACAAGTTTTCGTATTACAGAAAAATTTACGTTTATTAACATTTATATTTTTGTCGCAATTTTTATTGACATTCAGAAGTCTCTCTTAAATCGCTCACGATTGGCGAGGTTCTCATTAATTTTCCAACATTTAGAAAACATTTTAAATACATTTAAATTAAAGTATATGTTTATTTTTTGTGTAAATGAACGGATGTAGGTTACTTTAATTTTAATTACAACACTTTATTGAATTTAAATTCATTGGTTGCTATCTTATGTAAACAAATTTAATATTTCTTTTTAATTATCGTTAGCGATCAGTGAGCGGAGAAAAATGTGGGATAATAGAATTTTCGCTTTTTTTTGCTACATGTATAGTTTGACAAATTTTGTTTGTTTAGTTTATTTAAAATTAATTCTCACTTAACTTTTAAAGTAATTATGATATTTATTGAATTTAAATATTTTACAACCACCATTTGTTCCTCTATCCTCATAAGCGTAACTTCTGATAGAAGGTCCAACTAATAAAATTTTGAATTGCAACAAACAAAAATATTCAAAATTATTTTATAAATAATAAATATTTTGTTTATATAGTTGAATTCGATTTGTTTACATATTGCATATAATCTCGTTTTTTTGGTTTAATTTTCGCGGGGTCGCCGCGCGAGTTTATAGTGAAATATAATAAAATTTTATTATACATTCTCAGATTAGTAACAAGATTGAATTTTATCATTAATTAATAAAATCGATAATTTTTCTTTTTTGATTTTGTTAAATTTTTTTTGAATTGAATCGGCGCTATGTTCTTTTATAATTATTTTTTAATATTTGGTATTTATATACTAGTATTTTGTATTTAATTGTACTTTATAATTTTTGGTTTAAATAATTCGCGGCGGTTCCGTAAATGCCTTCACGTTTTGTGTTGAAGTTGAGCATGAAACCACGTAGGCTTCGCGTAGTTTTTGTACATATATTTTATAAGTGGGGGGCAATTTATTTCAAAGAATTTACAAAGTTATCATTTTTTTAAATAGTAGGTGAGTTCGGCCAACCATGAAAATAAAAAATCCAAAAAGTTGTAAATGCCGCCCAAAAATATTCAAGCTAAAAATTTTTAGAAATTATTTACTCCACAACACAGACTCACCGATTCCATAGTCGGGGTTCGAACCCCAGCCTAAATTCAGATGGATTCAGGACAGGATCAGGATCCTTGTTCGATTTGCCGGATCAGAATCAGTATTTGAAAATGACTAGGATCGGGATTTGCCAGGATCAAAATCCTGGGTTTTCAGGATATCCTGATCCTGCTTTTCAGAAAATACAAGTAGTCCGGATCAGGAGTCCTAGTAAATCCTGGAAGGACTCCTGTCCTCTCGGGGTTCTAATGATAGGGACACGGATTAATTATTTGTATTTATTGCCTGTTATAATCTTAATTAGTTAAGATATTTTTATATCTTTAAAGCTAAAGATTAGATCAAAGTTCAGAATACTTTCTTTTAATAAATTGTGTAATTAAATATAAATATGTTAATTTTTAAAATCCACTCTTGACATGCGACTCTATCTTTGATATTTTAAACAATATTGGTTTGTTTTGGTTTATCTAATTTTCTATCATTGAGTGATTGTTTAGTCAAAAAATATCATTTTTAATCAAAATGAATTGTTTCATACGTCTTAAAAATCACTGTTATAAGAAATTGTCGAATTATTTTACATAAAATTTTATTCGATCTTATGTATTAAATTTTTCATTCTAATGTCAACCAATTTGCTTATTTTCTATTACGTAAATTAATTATTTATGAATCTTTTAATCAAATAGTTGAGGAATTCATTTTTTTAATGAGTTCAATAATTATTGTTTATTTAGTGCATGTTATATAAAGTCTATTAAATTAAATTAATTTTTGAAATTTTTTGCTTGAAATATATTCTCCACTTCAATGTTAACAAGAGCAACAAAACCTCTACAATTAACCATCAATATTTCTGTTTGTGCTATTAATCTTTTAATCAATTCAATGAATTTTGGTAATTAATTATTTTAAAATTTTTTGTGAATGTTTTAAATAATCTTTCTCTTGCAGTGGCATCATTTAGAATGATTTCTTCTCAAGGATTTTAACTCTTTTATATGAGGGGCAGTCCGCTGGTGTACTGTGTAGCCTTTTGATGTAGTATTTGGTTATTGTTAACTTTTGAATAATTTTATTTGTATTTTTTATAATTATTTGAACTTTGTTTTTCTATATATTTACTTTTTTAAATTTATTTAACGTTATATTCCGATAATTTGCAGTGCCATGTTTCGTTACTAATTTTTGTGTTGTTTTATCAAAAGTATTTTTTAATTGATGTAAATATACTGATTTTTTGGTATGTATTTCTTATTTCTAGCAACATCATAATGCCACAATTGTTTACACCCTGAATCTCTATTCGATATTTTTTCATCACTGGTATAATAACAGCGGTTATCACCATCATGCATTGGGACCCAATATTGTGGATTGCTGACAAAATTTGCTGAAATAATAATATAATTTGATATAAGAATTTTGTTTATCTCATCAACTTAAAAAATTAGATTTGTTAAAGAATCAGTGATTCATTTAAAATTTTAATCAATTATATAAAAATATTATTCTGCTAGTTTAATACGTGTAATTCGACTTGAGTCGAATTGCGATGTTTATAATGCATGTTTTTACAATTATCACAAAATAACTTAATGAAATTGAATGTTTTGCTGTTATTTGATCTTTATAATTTGAATTTATCTTTTTGTATAACTTGTTCATGCTTACATTTTTCACATTTGTGCAGATTATTCTTTTAAGATCTTATAATAGGTATGTAATTTGCAATTGATTCTTAAAAAAGTTACCACTTTTTTCATTAAAATATTTGTATTTATTTTAAATGAAACAATTAAAAGCAATAGGTTTCTCGCGTCTGTCGTATACAGGGTGCGTAAAAAGTTCCCGCACTTTTTTTCATTTTAATTTTAGGGTCTAAAACATCTTTATTTCAAAAAGCTGAGTTCATAATTGGATTCTTCAGAGTTTTTTGGGCTAGAAAACAAAACAAAAAAGTTAGTTTCTCCCAGAAAAAGAGCCATTTAACAAATTACAAGCCCTCAAAAATGCCCAAAAATTATTAGCATTTAGTCGCGACTTTTTTTTGGCCATTTTGTTCACTACATACTCAAGCGGTGGTTTCAGTGCCCCAATTGCTCTAAATCTGGTAGTTTGAAGCCTTTGCTCTTAAAATAACCACAATAGACATCCATAGAATTCATACCCTTCAAGTGACTTGACCAAATGTCGTTATATTAAAATCCGTCAAACCAAATCGTAAAAAATGCTAATTTTATTTTTGAGCTATGAGCGCGAAAATTGATAAAAATCTCAWGATTAGCTGCAWGGGGTCGTTATTTRAGTAAAARAAGMCGATTTAAAGTGTTTGAATGCTTTATACAGAAGCAGAGCTGGATTTTGTAGTGGCCYCAAGGCCGAAAAAGAGGCGCGACCAACGCAATAATTTTCGGAAGCGTTTGGACGCCTGTATCGCAGCCGAGGGAACTCATTTCGAACATGTGTTGTGATTAAGTTTTAGCCCTGATTCTGACGAATATTTTATGTGTAATATTTATCTCATTTTTTCTTTTATTCATAAAACAAAAATTGATTTAAAAAGTGCGGGAACTTTTTACGCACCCTGTAGTTAAAAAATTATGGTTTAATTCTTTTTCATTATAACTTTTATGCTTTGTTAATTATTTAAAAAGTAATTTACTTAAATTTTAATGGTTTATATTTTGTTGTTATTATCGAAATTTTTCACTGATCGGTGTAACGCCACTGATTTACTCACTTTTTCAAATCCGTTTAGGAGTTTATAAAGCAGAGGTCGCATCTGTCCTTATTTATAAGATTTGTCCTTATTTTTTGGGTGCTAATCTTATAAATTAAAAATGTCCTTATTTGTAAGATTTGTTCTTATTTGAGGCCTCCGTCCTTATTTTGTACTTATTTTTCGAATTTGATGAAGATTTCCATAATATAGAAGCGAATTGGACAAATTTTCTCACCAAATTGAGTCGAAAATTCAAAAATTTTCTCGGCGGCGCCTATCGGCACCGCCGACCCCCCCCCCCACTAAAGCAAAATTCACAACAAAAAAAGTGCATTTTTGAAAAGCGAGAATCGGCAACATTTTCGAATACCATGGGAGCAATTTCCAACCCCCAAATGTTGAGTAAAATTGTTGGCGGAGAGAATATGATTCAAAAAGGTCAAAAATAAACATTTTGCTGCATTTTTGAACTTTGTAAAATGTCCTTATTTCGGACCCCAAAATCTTAATTTTGCCCTTGATGTCCTTATTTTTAAAAATTTTCGATGCGACCCCTGTTATAAAGCCATTAAAAAAAGAAATGGCAATAAATAAACTTTTGTGAAATTTTAATAAAGTTAAAAATTTATTTTGTTTTTTTATATTGTTTTCATTTGTGTCGAAATTTGTCTTTAATTCTTATATAATTTATTGCTAAAAAATATCACAAAATACAGTAATGTTAATTATTTTATGGGCTAAATTTCTTTTATAAAATGAAGATTGCTTGGCAATAAAATTTAATTTAATTTTGTATGTATTTTATTATTGTTTTCCTACTGGGACTGTAATTGAAGAATGATGCGGCTTACAATGAGCATAAATCGTCGACATTGATTTAAAGTTTTATTATATTTTTTATATAACCTTTATCAGCAATTTTGCTTGGTCATCATAGCTCTATATTATTATGATATTTTTTGTCCTTTAACTTTTTATAAAGCAATAATTACTTGTTCATGCATTGATATGTTTTTTATATTTTAAAAAGCAAATAGCTTACCAACTAGTTTAGTAATTAAATTTATTTTGTTAAATTCTTAATTTCTTTTGAATATTTTAGATTGCATAATATCTAAAAAAATCTCAATTCATTTTTTCATCTACACTATCACTAATGCTCTTCTTGTATTGAATTTTAAATCTGGTAATTTCAATTCCGCCTCATGCTCGTCCTCAGAGCTTTCCATAAAGACTTCAAATTTTTCACAAGGTTCTTCCGAATAATCGGGGTATTTTTGTGTCCAAACCGCATGATGTGAAATAGCGTAAGGTGCTTGTATTGACTCATTATAGAATTTTTTTTGTTTCACATAATTCAAGTTTTAATCTTCCAAAAAGCCTTTTTAATTATGAATTTTTTTTAATGTATCATGCATGATATTTTTGTTACAAATTAATCAATCCAATTAAATGTTTTAATTAAGACTATATAATATTTAAGTATTTTGTTTATTTATCATTACAACTAACGCTTAGCAGCCGCCTTTCCACAAAAATGATATGTAATTTGGCTATCAATTAGTTGTAAGTAAAAGTAAAATTTTCCGCCAATTTTGTTAAAATTATTGAAAGTTAGTAGATTGATACCAATAAATTAACTAGCAAATGTTTGATTAATTTTTAAGAATTTTTTAGTTAAATTGAATTTACAGATTATATTGTAAATTAAAAAAAGATTGTTATAAGTAGCATCGTATTCTGAATTTTTATTATTTATTACATTTTAAAGGTTTATTTAAAAGGAATATCAAACAAATTCGTTAAAATTAAATGTTTTACATTATTTTATAATTGGATCATAATTTAAACACGGTAACATTGCAATTTATTTTAAAATGTTCTTCAGCAGAAAACTATAACAAATCTATGTATTTATTTATTTTAATTAACAGCGATGGATTCTTCGGTGAGCTCCACACGGGCGTATTCGGACAGCGCGCGAAGAATTTAAAAGATATTTTTGCATAAATAATCTTGATATTTTGCAGCCATTGTTATGAGCATCACAATTCAAAGATTTTTAGTACTTCAATTTTTTAATTTTTGGGTTTTGATGAAAGAATTTTAATTTTGCGTTTTATGGTTAACTATTAACTATTCAATATAATTATCTGGCGACTTTCAAAGCGGTTAAATACACTTGTAAATTTCTTTTATGTTATTACGGCACACACTGAGCTTGAATTATTTCTTTTCGCTTGAACAAATGATGCTATAAGTAAACAATTTTTTATTTTTAACGGCCACCATTTTGCTATGTATGCTTTTCCGTCGTTAGATATTATACAATGTAATTTAAAAATTAATTATAATAAAATTTTTTTAATTTTTTTTCTGTTGTTTGCTTATACAGAACAGGCTTATTTGTTAGTGTCATTTTTTGGTAAGCATTGATTAGTTATTAACCTATAAATTTAGAAAAATATTTGAGTTTAAAATTTTTGTTTAACTTACACAATATTTTTTTAAAATATTATTATAGTTGAATATGCACGGCTTATGGCGTGTGTTTTATAAATCTGTAAATCTAATAAAATAATTAAAACATTTTTGAATCCTGTCGTTATTTTAGGCTTAAGTTATATCGTGACTCTGACGCGCCATCTCCCTCGTGYTCTCCGCGTCCCGCTTTGCTTAGYTTGCGTTTTTGCAAAGTGCCAGCTTTTTAATTGCAAGTTTATGGTTTAAAATTTGATAGGATCATTACGTTTGATAGTTAAGATTTATTGAATAATGAATTTATTAAGTTAAATCATTGTCAACAAATCTTTCAATCATTCTGAACTTAATTTGACTAGATAAAATAACATCCAAAAATTCAAATTAATTCGCTTTAAAATTTATAAAAAAATCTTATTGTAATTTATACACATTTTAATCGCAATTATTTATGGTTGATTATTGTATGTATGTAGTGTTCCATTATGCCTCAAAATAATTTTTATATTTACCTATTTTCAATTAAACTTATAGTTATTCAACATTAGCCTATATTTTATCTTTGCAAATTCTGTTCATCTGAAAAATGGCAAGTTTTTGAAACAAAGATTTACATGTTGACTTTATAACTGTTGATCGGCAGAGTCGGTCTCACCCAAATGCATTAGTTGGTAATTGTGGTGTTCTTCTCGATTTTTGTGTAACGTTGTCCTTTGTGATGTCGAAAATATTGCTTAAATGTTTATTATATTTTAATTATTATAATTTGTTTTGAGTTTATTATTAGTTTTATATAATTGTTCACGATGCCTCTCCACGTTGCCATAATTGGATATTGCATAATGTGTTGCATGCTTTTTTGCAAAATATTCTTATTTAAGTTTACAAAAATCCTTGTAATTTCTGAATTTAATCCAAAAGAAGTTTTTAAAATTAGCATTATGATTGATTTTTTCCCTCTTTTTAACAGTAACGTATTAATGTTTATTGTTTTAGTTTAATTGGAGAAATGTTTAAAAAAACTCAATTTAATGGTGGTATTATTCATTTAATGGATTCCGTTTCTTATTAATTATTTTATTTACTACCGATTTTATTAAACAGCTATTAGTTTTTTTGTAATGAATGCTCTGTTTACTTTGGAGTATTTCAGTCGAATATTCAGAAATCATTATTTAATAATTTTATTTTAACTCTAAAACTAAAATCGTAGTTTATATATTACCGAATAAGCTAAGTTCAGTCAGCATTGTAAAATATTTCCTACGATATAGTAGAATCATAAAAATGAGTACTCATCCCGCGGATGGATCTGCACCAGAACTATATATTAAAAAATTAATCAATCTTCTAAGTTAACGCATAAATATTATTTAAACATTAAATTAAACAAAAGTTACAAAAATAGAATAAATTAACAAAAAAAACAGCGAAAGCCTATCATTTTTACTAAGCTTGCTGCTTGTTCCTTGAACAAGTGCAATGACTTAAAATAATATCCGCAGAAACCTTGCAATTTTCGAAAAGTTTTATTTTTTATGAATTTGGTTTAAAAACTCACGAGTTGCAACGAATTCTTGAATAGAAACTAATACGAAGTTTGGTCAATTCATTAAATTACCTTAAGTTTGCACAAATATCGAACTAAAGAATGATAAAATATAACATTTAATTTTTAATTTTAACATCCAAATATAAGATCCTCGAGTTTTTATTAATTATTCATTTAAGTTGTTTTTATAAATTAACTTTTATATATTAAAGTAACTTTAAGATTATTTCAACAAACCTTACTTTGCGGAACGAATAGGTTGTGCAGAAAAATTAGGTTTGTTTTCATGTTATATCACGCATTATTTTGTACGAGTCTATTCTCGTTTTTAGTAGCGTTTCAAAAAAAATTTTGGAAAATCTTGTCGTGAAGAAGACCGTCTTTGCATATATGACAACCGTTTTGTTCTTTTATCGTAAATTTATTATTGACAACATTATTAGCCGCCATTTGCTTTTGTAGGCGAGTTATAATTTATAATTAACAATTTAGGATTGGGTATTTTATATCTTTCAGTTTAATTAATGCTTTGAGTTTAGTCTAATAAAAGTTTTTGCTTTAGTCTTATTTATTTCATTATCTGAAAAACAAATTTTATATTAAAGTACTATTTTTATATTTATTTTAGCAATATTTCGTTATTTTATAATATTTTGTACTCTTCTGTGTTGGCTCCACCAAATTACATTCGAAAAAGTTGACGGACGTTATATTATTTTTGAGCACATTTTTGATCGGTATGACTAGCACAAGAAGATAACGTAGTAGATGAAGGTTCTGTGTCTTTGAACTTTAATATTTTTAAATTTTTTATTAATAAAGAAGTAGCTCCTCGATAGAGCAATCTTAATGCTTATTGTAGATTATTATTATTCTTAAAATTTTTATTGAATTATTAATTGTTTGCGCCTCATTTGACATTTTTATATTATGGTTAAATTACTATTTAATTGCATTAAAAACAATTTGATTTTTTGACTGTTTGGAAAAATTTAATTTTTAGTTCTTTAGGTATTCCAATTTATTAAAAACCATTTGGTGTTTAAACTTTTTTTAACATTGCATATTCGCTAATTTATTAGGGGTTGTTGATGGCCTTGCTGTTTAATTTGCCTCCTGTACTTCATTAGATGACCCGCTGCTACCCATTGGCAACAGCAATAAGTTTTGATTTTGGTTTTTTTGTTAATGCCAACATAATCAAAAATTTCTCATAGTTTTGTAATGTTTAAGGTGTTTTAAATTTTGAAAGGGATATAATAATATGTTGTTCTTACGGTAAAAATATTATGCTCTGGGCTTGCAGATTAGGCGATTTTTTTCCGTACGTCAGGCGTATATCAAATATCGTGTGTATTAATCAGTTGGGCCTAAATTAAAATACAATGCGAGCAATTTTACGAGCTTCTTTTCCCGAGCTTTTTTTATTCATATTATTGGAATTATTTTATATTTGCTTTTGGAGAAATTTTCCAATTAATTGTTTGAATAATTTTTATTTTGTTTAAGATTTGTTTAGCCACTCCTTTTACTTGCTGAGCTCCGCTCCCCCTTTCCATTTGTCGGCACCCCGTGTTCAGTTCCTTTTGTCAGCAGGTGACTCATTTTGTTGAACAATTTTGTTGCAATATTCTTAAATAATAATACAACTTAATTTTGAACATTCAAAATATTCATATTAATTTGTAATTATTTTATATTTGCTTTTGGAGAACTTATCTAATTAATTTTTGGATAATTTTGTTAAAAATTTGTTTATTCTTCTCTTTTCTCATAGTTTAAACGGTTCAAATTTTATTTTAGATTCGTGTTTATCCGTAATGCGCGTCATCAAATAAAACTTTTTTATTATTTATAAATTTGTAATAAAAAACAATTAATTCTTTGCAAGTTTTATCTGATAGTTGTCCGGTTCAAAGCCGTTGGCAGAAGCGGCAGTTTAGATAATAAATTAAATTAAATTTATTATTGAGGGTTCCGCTCATTCATAATCGGCTTTCTCGTCGTTCTCCGGTTCTTGTTTGAAAAATTCATAACTTTGTTCAACTTAAACCCAATTATTTTTGTTTTATAAAATGCAGAAAAATCAGCTTCATCTTTTTTTAAAGAACTATTAAGCTTTTCAGAATTTACGACTGCAATTGAACGAGAATATAAATAAATTTTTTTCATTACTTATTAATTTATTTGCTTAAATCTTGAATTCCTTACTTTTTATATAAGATTTCTTCTATTCTTCACTAAAGAGTTTGAATGCATTAAGTTTATATTCGAGGATTATTTTTATGTTTTTGCTACAATTATTAGCATTTTGAAAGTTATTTTTTTGCTGGTTTGCAAATGTCGATTATTATTTGTTTATAAATCAATTATTAAAAAAATTAATATTTGTTAGATTGTTTTTTATCCGATTGTTTCTACCGTCTTTTACAGTCTCGACCGTGTACCTCACTCGATTTTGGAAGGTTCCAAAATTTGCAATGCTTCGACAGAAATCGTTGGCGCAGTTTTTAATTATTTCGTTTAACATCATCAACCAAGTTTTCGTATTACAGTAAATTAATTTTATTAACATTATTTGTCGCATTGTATTGACATTCATTTAAGTCTATCTTAAAATCGTTCATGATTGGCGAGATACTGCTTTCATTACGTTCCAAGCCTTTACAAATAATTTTAATACATTTTAAATTAATCTATGTCTGTTTCTTGGGTATAAATGCATGTAGACTAGTATATTTTGACAAATTATGTTTGTTTAGTTTCTTTAAAAAAAATTAATCCTTCATTTCACTTTTAACATTATTATTATATTTATTGTAATTATTTATTGTAATTATGGCGTTCTCTGGGCGTGCTTCTCTTTTTTATTTATTTTTTAAATATAATTTTTTCATAAATCTTAATAAAATCGAAAGAGTTGTGGGGATTGATCGAGCTCATTACGCATTTTGAAAGCATGATCACGAGGTTTTAATTCCTTTATTGAGCTTTGAAGATACAATTAAATGATGGACAACTTTTATTTTTAAATTACAACCCGTTTTTTTACGGGCACATTCATCACAGATCAAATTTTACTTTCCATTAACCTTTAAAGAAAAATCTTTTTTTAATATTGAATCCTTTTTGTATTAATAAAGATTTTACATTGATTTATTTCTTTTACTATTTATCTTTCGTTAACAAACGTTAAATTTCATATTTTTAAATAATACTTTTGAAATTTGTTTTTTTAAGTGTTATTTTAATATTTTCTTAAAATAAATTAATATTACTTGCTGAATAACAACGATTGCTAATGGAAGTCTGTCTCTGTTGTATAAAAGTTAATTTTGAATCAATAATTTTTTGTTATTTTAATTTCAAAATTAAATAATTCAATTTTTTTTAATAATAAACTTAATTATGAAATCTAGATTTTATTTATTATTCTTTAAACCAATTTATAGTCTGAGCTTTATTTTTCTTTAGGTAACAACTGTTGTCGAAAATCGTCACTCGTGACAATAACAGTGCCATGAATATGAGAAGGCGCTCCTCAACAAACATTACGAGGCGTTCTCATTAGAAACTTTTGGGGAGACGAGTTTTGAGCGCATGAAGATGATATTAATTGACGAGATAAAACCAAATGAGTTGATCACGCTTTTACCTCTCAAAAATGGACTGATTGAGGATGTTGGGCAAAATAATTTGTTATTTTATTTCTTATAAAATATACCTTTTGGTTTTATTTTTTAATTGTCTATTGCTGTATGCCTTGAGTATTAGTATTTTGTAATATTAGAGAGAGAAAATTATTAAAATTTTAATTTTTATCTGATCATTTTGCCGTAAATCGTTTAAATCGTTAAATGGCTCAACTTTTTTGTAAAAAGCTTTTTCATGAATTTAAGTAAATTAGTTAATTCATTTTTGTTCTCCTCAGTATCATTAGAATTTTGTACTCCGCTTCCAAATCGAGTAAGATAGGTTATATTACTTTTTTATTCTTCAACTGATTTCATTTACAATATTTATTATTATAGCGCCATTTTTGCTATAACTAATTCTTTAAAAAAATTAATATATTCTAGATTCATCACTGGAAGCAGTTCTACCGTTTAAATGAATAACTTCTCATTCGACACGGGTTGTATTTGAATTTCATCCGCTAAATTTTAAGAATTTATAATCTTAGATGTTACTTATTTTAACAAAAACTTAGAGTGAATTGAAAATTTATATTTTTATTTAATTTTTGCTTTTTTATTTATATAAATTTAGTTGTAATTGTGTAAAACTTGAAATAGGCCGTTTTATGCCTATTGTTGAGCTATTCTTTTTGGTGATTTTTAAAATAAGGTCAAAAATTTAATAATTTATTTCTATTGTATTTTTTAGTTTACCGATTATCATATATTAATTTTAACTTTTCTTCATAACTCACAGCTTTTATTTTCCCAGTTTTGTTGGGTACTTCCGTTTGAATTTTTTGCATTGTTTTCCTTATCGATAACACAGCTTTTATTGTTTTTGAATGTTCCGTTTAAAACGATGAAAGTTGAAAAAAGTAGGTGAACAGTTGACCTATTACGAAAAAAGTATTGCTTATTTTCTTTGATTAATTTCATTTGGGCTCAGACTTTGATCAGATTTTTTAATTATAAATATAAAAGCATTGCACATATCAGCTTTAATTCAGTATGACCGTATTACGTTCAACGGATGACGACAGAAAGCGCTCTTCACCTTTCGATTAATATAAATAAATATTTGGTATAAAATATTTACATAACAATGCATTTTATATTGTTGTACATTTTCAATGGGTACAATATTAAAATTTAATTCACGTAAATTATTTTTTTGCATTTTTTAGTTGAATTTGTTTTTAGAAATTAATTTTTTTTATTAATTAATTTTTATCAAATGGTTTAATTTTCAAATATAAAATTTTATTATAATCAATTTAAAGGCGAAATCCACAATGCCAGATGTATTTGTTAATTTGTTTTAATTTAAAATAATAGATCTATAGCAGCAAATACTAAAAAGACTAATATTATAATCAATTATATTATTTTTTTAAAGTTTAGCCGAAAGGATAAAATGCTTAGCGAATTATTAGTTATTCATTTGGATTTATGCGATAATTAATAGAATCTTTGAGCTTTCGAAAAATTGTTTGAATTTGGGTATGAACTTTGAAATTGGTCTAAAAGAAAAGCATAGATTCTATGGCCACGAAATACATATGAACGACCCTTTTTCCAACTAAACTCAGCGAAGCGAAAATATGTATCATATGATCCAGAGTCAAACCCCGCTTTTTTCTCAATTTTTAAAAAGTTTACCCGATTCAAAAGCCGCTTTAAAATCTCAAGTTTTTATTTTATATTGGCTAATTCACAATCAGCGCAACAAATAACATATTTTCAGACGATTTTTGGAGAAAAAATATTTCATAAATTTTTACCAAAGGAGTCGGTCGCCCCTATGGGTTTGCAAAATTTGAACCGGTCCAAAACCGGTTAAAGCTTTGCCGCAAACTTTTTTTGATTTACTACGTTTTCAGTACCTGAGAAAACCTACTAGTGCTTTTGAGTGATTGCCTCAAAAATGTTGCTATGGCTCTTTTTTACTTAGTTTTAGAATTACACTTTTTTGCACAATTTGAGGATTTACATTAGCATATTTTGGCAAAAATGGCGGGCAAACAACGAAAAATACCAAAATTTAGCCAATATTAATAAAATTTGAAAGTAAATCAAATATATATATATATATATATATATACATACATATGATTAAATTTAAAATCATACAACTCAAGTAAAAACAAATATGTAAAAATGATACGAACGCCCACAAAAATTTGCAGATAAATGGACGAATGTGTAAATGAATGAAGAAAATGAATGGCGAACGGCGACTAAAAATGACGCCCGGCATCATATTTTATTGATTAGCGTAGAGAGCGCATACTCCAAAGCGAATCAGAGAAAGAGGAGAAAAGAGAGGGTGGTGATCGGTATGACACTGAAACGTCGAGCCGAGCCAATATAAAAGCATATTTAGTCGGCATATTATTCGCCAATCCAAAATTGGATTAGGCATATTATCCCTTCGTGACTGAGCGCTCAAGGAAAGAGCTAAAAATGTTGAGTTCCATTTTTGTTCGGACTGAGCAGTGACCCGCTTGGTCAAGCGGGTCACTGCCCAGTCCGAACAGTTTATAACCCTAATCTCCTAGGAACAGCCTTCCCAACACAAAGGCACAGCCGTCCTCCGCAGTCGACTAACATTATTTGGCTTTAACTTTAAATGTTTAAGTGAGATATTTTTTTTATAGTGATTATCACGTTCATCATTTTTTTTATCAAAATTTACATATTTACATTAAAATAATCGTTCTTGTCAATTCTATGGTCTAAACAATATATTGTTGGATATATTTTAATTTATTATAGTTTATGTTCATTCTCGATCGATGGTTCGTCATGTCCAAATTTTTTTAAAGAAGTTCGAGCATCTTTATTTTAATATACTGTTATAACTTTGGTCCTACAATTTTTTAATGCCTTTATACAGTAGTTTTTGTTAAGATATCAGCCCATTGTTATTTCGTCACAATCATTTGTTGAAATTAAATATTTTTGGTATTGTTGTAGATATTCTCTCCATCTGTCCATTGGTATAATTGCTGTGCCTCATCAAATACCACGTCGTTATCACCCACAATCTTTTCACACCCTTCCGTAACAGGCTCAAGTAACCCATAAACTTGCATATTTGCAATAAATATTCGTTCTTGCCAATTCTATGGTCTAAACAATATATTGTTGGATATATTTTAATTTATTATCGCTTATGTTATTTTCGATCGATGGTTCGTCATGTCCAAATTTTTTTAAAGAATTTCAAACATCATTTTAATATACTGTTATAACTTTTTTCCTAAAATTTTTTAATGCCTTTATACAGTAGTTTTTGTTAAGATATCTCAGCCCATTGTTATTTCGTCACAATTGTTTGTTGAAATTAAATATTTTAGGAATTTTTGGTATTGTGATAATTCATAAGATAAATTTTGTAATAATATTACTAAAAAAGATTAATTTGATTAGAGACAAGTTTTGATATGAATCCTTGATGCGCTTATGCCACAGCGACACGACCGGGATGCAGCATTGCATATGCTTGGCAAGACGTTTGAGTTTATGGTATTTATTATTAATGTAAGCTTTACGAAGCTATGAAAGTATTTCCACTCTTTTCCCGGCATAAAAATTATTATTTTTTCAGTTAATAAAAAAAGTATTTCGTGTGCGGTCTTATCAAGTCTTCAATGGAGAATAATGCCAGTATTCAAGAACATTATTTTACTTTAACTTTAAATTGTTTAGGTGAGACTTTTTTTTGTTTCAAAAGAAATGGTTTATTTATATAGTGATTATCATGTTCACCTTTTTTTAAATCAAAATTTGGCATAGTTACATTAAAATATTCGTTCGTGCCAATTTTATGGTTTTATTTATATTTTGGATATATTTTAATTTTTATAGTTTTATGTTTTTTAATTAAAAGAAAAAATAGATTTATTTGCTTTTGCCAGGCAAGTTTAAACATACATTTTGATAATGTCTCGTTTCATTTGTTATTTTAATCTGCTTATTTTCGCTAAATTTTAAATCTCGATATAATATTAATATTAAATTTATTATTTTCATTAATTTTTAAGTAACACGGCCGCGAAAGACTGGAATTTCTAGATTTTAAACGACGAAGTGTGTCTCTGCTAGTTCGCCGGCATATGAAACGGCAATGCTTGAGATCAATTATCTATAAGAATTATATGGTCGTATATTTTGAATTTAATATTAAATAAAAAAGGCCATCTATATGTCGTCATTTATAGATTAAACATTTATGTATTATTAGAATTTTTGACTTTTTAATGTTTTATATTAATATCCAACGGTATTCCGTGTCTTGCGCAATGGAAATTATTGTTAACAATAAAAAGTCCAATAAAAAATGCAGTTGATATATTATTTAAGATTCTTATTTAGTCCAGAAATTTTGGCACTTTTTCTCGTTTATTTTTGAAGCAGCTTCAAATGTTGGATTTGTTTTGTCATCATACATTCTGGTAAAAAAAAGCAACATGCATAACAATGCGGGTGCTGTCCGCCAACGTCATACCTTGTAAAAGGCGCTCTTCTGCTGTTTTTAAGTCTGTAGCCCAGAAAGATTAATAAATTTTAAATATATTTCCTTTTTATTATTTAATTATTTATTTTTGTTCACATTAATGGTGGTTTAACAGAAATTGTGTTTTTTATTGACTTGCTACATTGGAATTAAACTAAAATTATATGCGGAATAATAATTTACTAAATTAATGAACAAATTGTGGAACGAGCGTCCAGCAAAAATAATTTTAGCAAAATTTTTCTTTGTTAATAATTTGTTTTTTAAATCGATGTTATCCATTTACTCTTGTAACCCGCGACCGCGATCCATGCAAAGCCTTTGTTGTCCCATAATTTTCCACTTCAATTTTTCCTATGTTTTGTATAATTTTTATCGGTTTTCATTAAATTTTTATTATTGAATTTAACATTTTGTTTATCAATTTTATTACATATAATATTCATTGTAAAAAAGAACTTGATGATTTCACCTATTTTATTTATTTGCGGTTGAAACAATTTTTATTTTTGCGTATCTAAAATATAATTTACAAGGTTGTTCTAATATATATTTTCATACAACCTTATTTTTAGATTATCTTCAATTAAGTATTTATTGCTTAATACTCATATATATTTTATGTATTTTTTTAAACTTCGGCAAATTACTTTGAATTATTTAAGTTATATATTCGTGCTATTGAATCCTTAATACTTTATTTTTGACATCACATACCCATGAAGCTCGCACGCGTTTGTGTTCCGAATTTGGTAATAAATATTTTAATAATCATTTACAAGTCACCATGTGTTGCCTCTAATTACGATTATTTTATGTGCACGGCTAATCAATTGTTTAGAGCTTTGCCCAGCGATAAATACCTTTTGTTTTTTGAATGCAAAGCGGAAGAGCCAACGGCTTTTTGGCACAATAAGCATCATATTGGTGTCATTGAATATAATATTTTATTTTAGACATCCCATACCCATGATTAATAATAATTTATATTTGTTGAAGACATTCGTATTTCATTTCGTATTTTTTAATCCCAACTTGATTAAAAAGAAATAGTTTTTGTCTTTCAGGGGGGAGAGCGAACTGATAATTGAAGTTCGAAGCCCGTAAAACTCGCTTTCGTACCTTTTTTTCCCCGGAACCGTACTGTCCGAGATGACCGTATCTTTTTACAAGTTTAATTATTTTAATCATCTTTTTTTTGTCAATAAATATTCTTAATTTAATTTTTTTAAATTATCGAATTCGGTTGTACAAAAGTAATTTAATGAATTTTTAATAATTTTTAATTAATTTAAAAACTTTTACATTTTTTCACAATTCCATTATTACAATATTTAAACTCTAATTTTTGTTATTATTTTATTTTTTTTAGTCAGTATATCACTCTTAAGCCTGAAAAGTCAACAATGCGGTGCGGACTCTTTCAAATGTCTCGATGTTGTCTAATTGTCTTTGCTTGAGCTCATATTTTATTTACTCTTTTTATTCATTACTTGAAAAGTGGTCACTTTTAATTTTATATTTACCATTTGAAATTTAAATGGTAGTTTTAATATTTATAGTTAGATTTTTTTAGAATTTATTTATTTTTATTCTTGCATTTTTGTTCGATTGGATAGTTTTTTAAAATGGCAATTACGATAATTTAGCTATTGCAATGCCATGATTTTAATTATTTTTCTGTTGTTTTATCAAAAGTATTTTTTAATTGATGGTAATATTTAATAAGAAATATTGTTTACAACTTAAATTTTATCAGAATTTAGCGTTGAATGATTTATATCGGTGGCGTTTATATTAGAATTAAATTCGATTAACAAACTTTTATATTTAAGTTTTAATTAGCAGAAAAAATATTCTTTTTGGTTTTCTTTTTTTCAGTTTCTTGTTGTAAACGTTGGATTGTTAATTGACTGTGCTTAAATATTTTATTTTTTTGCCAAGATATTTTATTTTATCAAGGCTTAATGGATTTAATGAAGTGTGATTTGTTTTGAACTTTTAATTTTGGGTTATCCGATTAATAAACTTGAATGTTGTGCTGACATTCTGCATGTACGCGAAAGTGGCGATTTATGCCGATGATGTCGAAAAGTCGTTTTCAAAATTTGTGCGATTTTTATTTTAAATGGGTTTTTAAGATGTGATTTAATTTCACACTTTTATTCAGCTGGATAATATATGCGAAAGTTTATTGTTTATCAAAGAAAGATGTTCCGGGTAATTTATAATTCTACTTTTAGAATTTTATATAAATTTTGAGTGAATAAAATTTCCACGTTTTTTGCTTTTAATAAATAATTTTATATGTTTGTTTCTACATTGAACAGCAACAAATAAAATGAAATTAATTTTTCCCCTTTTTAATCATATTAAAAAAGTTTAAAATTTTTAATAAAGCTCTTATTATTTAACAATTTTTATTATTTAATAATTAATATTTATAATACTGCTTTGTGTTTTGTCGAGCTTATTGGACAGATTTTTATAACTTTATGTTTATTGTCAAATTTTTATTGATTGGATAGAGAATTAAAATATTATTGGTGCATAATTAATAAATTTACTCAAACTACATTTTTAAGTTTATTGTTCTATAAAGATTAAAGGTACTTGATTTGCATTCTTTTATTATTAACATAGTTTCACGCCCGTTTTCGTTACTTGCTTTGATCCCGTAATTTCTAATGCATTCGTCGTTAGGCATTTTGACATAGTAGGATTTATATTTTTTTGATCCCGCGAGCATGTTGAAAACCGCCATAACTTCTCTTTTTTAGCGCTAAAATTATGTAATTTTAAACCAAAAACATATATAGTGTTGTTTATTTTGTTAGCCAGAGACTTTATTATTTTATTTTTGGAACCAATTTTGGGAAGGGAACAACTGATTTTTTGGTCACCCTTTTTTAATTCAAATTGTCAGCCTGCTTATTATTTTTGTGTAAGAACAACCTTTAGTCCCTCTCGGCGTTCATATTTTAATATATTTTAAAATTTGGTTGAGCGATTTTGTTTATTATTTTAAAATTTTTTCTCTCGATGTTTCATATTTATCATTTTTAAATTTGCTTGTAGCTCATCACCTGATTACCAGCTTTACACAATCACTTTCTTTTTTAATTTTTCAACTTGCTATTTACTTCACGATTGTTTTCATTTTTAAAACAATGCAAGAATAAATGCTTTATTGAACTTTTTAATTTAGAATCTTGTATTTTTACACAGCCATGTTTTTGCAAATTTAATTTTTAATTATATAAAAATTTGTTTAAATTTTTTTAATTTAATATTAATTTCATTTTTTTTCTTTGACGTTTTTTCAAATGTTAAGTTACTTTTTGTTTCGTTGAAATTTTGTCTCGAAATACAAAATTGTCCCGTGGGCAACATAAATTCTACAAATTATCAAAAAACTCGTCATTGGCCGTGTTGACACGATAATCTAGTCGAAATTCGCTTCTTTGCTTGCAAGTAGATTTCGGCAGCTTTTTCCAGTAATTTAAAAAATGCGATGGAAGCGCAAGAAGCAATACACTTCTTTTTTTGACAAAATTTTTAAAATTTTTGTATTACAATTTCACCCGATTTATATAGTTCAAAAAGTTATTTTTTTTATATTTTCAAAATTTTTAATTTAATTATAAATATTGTTATAAATTATAGAATTTAATACTTATATTGTTTTATTAATACGAATTTTAATAAATTTAAATTTTGGAATATTGAATTTTAGATATTTGTTTTTCCTGAAATATAAACGTTTTCAATAAAACATATTAACATTTTAATATCCATAAGATTCTTGAATTAAAGCATAGGAAAAGAAATTTCCATAAAATATTGGTAGCGTATTGGATCATTTAATTATATTAACAAATATTCTAACAAAGCATTTGTTACAGGTTGGCAACCCCTTGAACGAGTGCCCGCTCACATGCTACACGCTGGCCAGCAATTTATTTTATTATATTATAATTGCTGCGCCTTTATTACTTGAGTTACTTGGCCGATGATGTTTCAGTTTTAAAACCGCGTAGTCAAACAACTTTTCATTAAATATTCAATTCTATTTCTGTTAGAGATTAAATTTAATAAAAATGTATATGTTTTTGTATGATATATTTTGACGCATTAATTTCCAATTTGGATGTTTAGGTTTTTACATTTATTTATCACTAGTTTTGAATAATAAAATTGTTTTGTTTTTTATGTTAAAATTTGATACTTTTAAAATTTATACCAGTTTATTCTATTCTATGAATAAATTTTTTTTATATGTAATTTTGTAGTTGCTATATTGGCGCGGTTTAAATGTAATGGTTCAATAATTTCTAGCATAATACTGCTGGCAAAAATTAAAATACATTTTGTCAATACATTATTTTATGACCTGCCGTTTGCACTCTCTCATATTTTGACGAGGCCGAACAAACATTTATGAAATTAATAGTGATATTTTAAATGATATACATATTCAATGTTATATTTCTATTTAACTGTTTTTTTTATTCATTACCTTTTTTTACCTGAAAACCTGGTTTCTATTAGTTTAAATAGTATTAAAATTGTGGGCTTATATGGTTTTTTGTTGGTTGTTTTAATATTTATCGTAGAATTTGTTTTAGGAATTAATTTATTTTGATTTATTTTTTCTTAGTTGACGTTGGACCTGTAATTGTTATGCAAAATCTGCTCTATCAGCAGGTAAATGGAAGTTATGAATTTATTTATAAATTTAGTTTTTGATTAGTCATAAATTTATTATTAAAATTATGTATTCGAAAGCCAACACATATAACCAAGTATTGGCCATCAGGGAAGTAAACGTTAACTCGCCGTGTTAAAACGTTGCTATCTTTTATTTTTTGCTTATTAGTTATGTAATAATCGCATTATTATTTTCCAGAATAAATATTAAATATTTCTTTGTAGGCGTTTGTGTATAAATTAATAAGAGCCAAATATTGCATAAAGGTTTAAAACAAAGGTAACTCCTGCCAATAAGTTATATGTACCTCGGGCGAAGAGTTGTGTGCAAAGGGGAAAAATGCAATGGTGCCTTAGCATCTATTTTTCGGTGTAAATTAATATTTGAATTTGTAAAGATTTTACTATTAGTTTTTAATATTACTATTTTTTTTATTTTCGTATAAAAATTAGATAATTTTTTAAAATATAAATTATTCTTAAATTTTCATCTGTTTTTATTTAATCACTGTCAAAGTGCAAGCTTTAGCTCACAAAATTGCGATTTTTTTGAAGACTTTAACATGTAGATCGGCGTTCTTTTTTAAAAAAACGCACTTACTGCATTACCATGTCCACTTCCATTCGAGCAGCAGCCAGGCCAAAGTTTATCAAATTTTTGGGGTGTTTGTTATTTAGTTATTTTAACTTTGGTCCATTGACTATTTTGTCCAATTAATTTTGAATAAGAAAAAATTAGAAAATCATATAAAGACATTTTTTTATTTGTTAAATTTATTGACATGCCCTTTGTTTATATGAAAATATCAATACAAAATTTTATGATTATTATTAATTCTTTTTCATTTCTTCCATTGAGATCAGGGATTTTGTAGAGCGGGAGCATTTGCTCTTAAATGATATTAGAATAATTATTTTACAAATATAACTTTGCTATTTCCATTAGAGATGTCGTGAACGGCTTTTAATTTGAAGTCGAATCAAATATAGTGTCTGTTGTTTATATTTATTTTTTATTTTTGAAATAATGCTTTTTATCCAAGCCATAAGTTTATATGAAAAGATTAACATTTAAAATGCTTTTGTGAATTTTATTTTTCTTATTTTCTTTGTTCATTATTTTACATCCATTATTATTTATCAATTTTTATCGATATTTGTATTTAGGTGAAATATTATCTTGCGTAAACTTTGAAATATAATGTTTGTTTTTTCCTTCAAGGAACTCGATTTTTGTCATTTAAACAGTAAACATTTTTAAATTTATCAATATCTTATAAATTGTTCAAATTTTCCATTAGTAAAAGCTCAGTTTAGAATTTTTTATTGAATGACTTATCGGCATCTTCAACTCACTGTGTTTGCTCAGATTTTATAAGTTTGCCAAGCCTGATGTATTATTCGCTTGGCTTAAATATTTATTTGTAGAGTTATTATAAATATCATAGACAAAAATAACTTTTTATTTTCATGTTTGCAGTTTTTAATATTACTGCTTTAACTTATCGTTAATTATCACGCAAAACCAGGCCAGGATCAAGCATATAAAGAAAATCGATTTTCAAAAATTTCATTTATGTCGGCGAGGCAGTTTCCCGGGTTAGTACAAGTAAATTACTTGTAAATTCAAGAACATACTACCTGAGATTTTAGCTCATTATATCGGATTGTCAGATAAATCTGAACAATCTTTTTTCGACTTAAAATCTTAATTTCTCTATAAAAGGGAGGGGGCAAAAAAAATGGCGCAATTGAGGGAAATTGGATGAACGCTTACCAAACTTTGCATCAGCAGCATTGATCCGTTTCGTTCCCAAAAAAATAAAGGATTTGTAACAACCCTTAAATTGCGGTTGACATTAAATTACAAATAAATCGTCATTAAATTCAATGAATATGTTATTCTATATTTGATTAAAAGTTTTTATTTTTTGCTTAAAAAATAATCAAGCATGATTAATTTTGATTATTTAATGTTCATTTCATCTTATATATTAGTTTATTTTAAATTTAGATTAAAACGCATATATCCGCTAAATTGTTGCAGACACGTTTTTTACTTCAACCCATTTGATGTCTGGGGGACAAAAAATATTAGAGTGACTTGGCACTTCTCCAAACTAATTGTGCATTTTTTTACATCGTGATTATAATTTAATCCTTTTTGAATTAATATTATTTCAAAATTGTGGTATAATAATTGCAGTTAAATATTTGTGTACTATTGTTTTATTTAGTTTAAATTTGATTTTGTTTTAATATAATATATTTTATAAATTTTGATGAAGTTGTTTCTTTATTTTTTGTTTTCAGCCACGGAAGAGCGTCGCAATGCTTTCAACGAAGCCGGGCTAGTTTATATTATGGGATGTATTAATAAAGAACAATTATATTAACATCAAATGAATTAATTTATCTAATATTTGAGAAAATACTTTATTATTCTAGGCTTTATCTAGACATTCATCTATAGAATCGTCTTTGGTGAATTTAATTTTCACTTTTTAGCTCAAAAATTCAGCGTATCGAATTTTAATTCTTGTGTTAAGTGACCACTTCAATCAGTTTGTTGTACAACCAAGAAATGGTTTTTTAAATGTTTGCTCGTCAATTTTGACTTAATAGTTAAAGATTTAATATGTATGAAAATTTTAGTTATTTCTGCTTTCGCAAAGATTTTAAATTTTTGAGTTAAAAATTACTAGTAATTATTCGGAAGAAAATTACTTATATGATTTTTAGTTGGTGCATTATTTATAATATTAATATTTTTTGATAAAAGCTATTTGGTAAAATTTTAAGATAAAAATCAATTTGTTTTTATAATATAAGTATATAAAACGACTACATTTGGTAGTTTTGTAAATTATTATTTTAAATGCATTATTTAATAATTGTTTGCCAGTGGCATCAACGAGTTAGTTAAAATCTCTGGAGCACCCAGCATTTCTGTCGTTGTTCCCAATTTTTGCAATGAAGGGCATTGTTGACCATTAATTGGAGATATCTGTATGCGTTATATTCTTAGAGTTTAAACTCGTTTTGTCAGGTAATCATTTTCCATGTTCCGATATTCGATGCGTTTTAATTTTTGTTTATTTTATATTTTTAAGGAAAATTGTAAAATATTATTATTTTTTATTTTTTGACAAGTTGCAGCACCCGAGCTATCTTTGTTTCAATATCCGCGTCAGGCTGCTCTTTTTTATTGGGATCCTTCCGACATTTACGCAGCTTAAAACACATAAAATTAGTTGTTAGATTTTAAAATTATAATGTTCGAAATCACAACATCATCTTTGATGAGGCACGAGTTGTCCATATGCGCCAGATTTTACCACCCTATAAAAGCTTGAACTGTCGAGTCGAACTTTGACTTGGTGACCTGGATATCAATGTAAATCATGGTTTTTAAAAAGATATTTTTGGGTTTAAACATTATTTTAATGGAAAAGTTTTTAAATATTTATTAATGCTATTTATATTTTTGCTCGTTATTACTATGATAGTTTATAAATTGGCGTTTTCGAACAGTTACGTAAAGTTATGTTAAGTCATATTATTTAGGAGTATTAAATATTTTGGGTTGTATCTTATTTAATTTATTGGCTTGTCATTCCAGTAAGAGATAAATTATTTGTAAATTTTATATTCTTTTATTAATTTTATTGATTGAATATAAAAAATTATTTTGTTGGGACATTTTTTGAAAGCCAAACTTTGCTTTTCGTATTTGAACTTATCAAATCAGAAGTTTGTAAAATAAAACGGTTTTTTAGATTTACTTTTTACGATGCTCCTTTGTTATCATTATTGTACCGTGAAATCGAAATCCTTGTCGTCGTTGATGATCTTTGCGCATTCGATCGGATACCCTGCGAGAAGGTCGATTAATGCTTCCCTTTGCTATTAATATTGTTCAAACATTTAAAAGCTCATAATTCTTTCTCAGTCTAATCTTTTCCTGCGGTTTAATATGTATAATTATTTATTAAAAGTGTGAGCGTTTTATTTATCAACTTACAAAACGTTTTTTAAAATATTGTATAATAATCTTGTTTCATTTTTTAAATACTAGTTGGTATTTATTGTTAATTTTTAAATAATCAAAATTGGTGTTTTGCTTAATCATTATTGAGCTAGAGATGAAGGTTTTTATTATTATTAGATTTTTTTGAACTATTACATGATATTACTCGAACCTTTCTATGATTCCGTCCGCAATTTATGTTTATTGTATATTTATAAAAATATAACTTTTTTTAAATATAAATTAGACTAATATACTAAGTTTTTTTAAATTGTAAACCAAACAAATGTGTTTCCGTTGAAAATTCGAACGAAGATTTGCTTCAACAGACTTTCAAAGATTGACTCTTGGCAAAAAAATGGCGAAGTTTGCCCAAAATCATTTTTTCCAGTTGTTCGTATATTTAACAAACATAAAAGTTTTATTAACGGTGGTTAATGGCTTTAATATTGAATTATTCATTTATTTTCAATCAGTTACAGAAAATAAGTAATATATTTTGTTATTATTATTTAGTTAGTATGATTTAATATTGTTTCATACCGTTTTATTTTATTTTTTCTTTTCTTAGTAAAATTTCCACATTCACTGGAAAATGTATTACCTTTAATACTTTATAAAATTAACCCGAACTTGACAATATGTAAATATGTTAATAAGTTTATCATTAATCATTAGTATAATAATTAAAATATTTGTATTTGCGTTAAGCTCCCATTTAGTAAAATTGGTCGACCGTTATTCTTATGGCTATGAAGTGCGGTATGGACGCATAGACGTGGCTTTATACTCCTGATGTAATATTTCATTATGGCAGTCAAAAATCTTGGCTCTCTTCATTTCCCGCACTTTTGGTCTTACTCCAGAATTTGGTGAATGTGTAGTAACTAATTCTCTATCTTTTATCCAAAATCCTTATTTCTAAACATTAGTATTGTATTATTTATATTATTTAAAATATAAAAGGTTGTTATTTTTCAATTAAGTTTTACTGCATTCTTGATCAATACAATTTTTTATAAGTTATGGAATTAAGCATTTTAACAATAATAGTTCTGAATTTTGTTATTTTTATCCTGTTAGTTTTCATTTCATGCTCTTTCAGTTTGTCGATGAACAGCCGGGTGACAATGTCCGACAGTCTCATGTTTATCATACCTTTTGCTTGAAGATTTTATTATTTTAATTATTTTTTATTTTGCGCGCACTCATTGCAATTTTATAGAATAATTTTTAATTTTATCCGATAAACAATCGTATCTTTTTTATTGCAGCCAATGCCGCAGTAAAGCAATTTGTTTCCTTCCGTTCATAACTCTTTCATTGTTATTTGTTTATAATTTAGTAATGAATGGTTTCTTGTTTTCTATTTTTTATTGCCAAGAATTCGTTCAACTTTGTTCTTGTGCATTAAGTTGTCTTTTGGCCAATTTGATTTTTCACAGTTTTTAATTAATTTTGTTAAAAACAATTTTTTTTTAAAAACATTGACACATTTATAAAATTTTTTTTGTTTTACAGAATTTATGTTTTAATCTTAAAAAACTTTTTTTAATTATGAATTTTTTTTTCTTGAATGTATTATGATATTTTTTACAAATTAATAGATCCAATTAAATGTTAATTAAGGTATTTAATATTTAAGTAAATTTATTTTAAAAGGTTCTTCAGCAGAAAACTATAACAAATCTATGTATTTATTTATTTTAATCAACATATAAGAATTTAAAAGATATTTTTGTTGCAGCACCCGAGCTATCTTTGTTTCAATATCCGCGTCAGGCTGTTCTTTTTATTGGGATCCTTCCGACATTTACGCAGCTTAAAACACATAAAATTAGTTGTTAGATTTTAAAATTATAATGTTCGAAATCACATCATCATCTTTGATGAGGCACCAGTTGTCCATATGCGCCAGATTTTACCACCCTATAAAGTCGAGTCGAACTTTGACTTGGTGACCTGGATATCAATGTAAATCATGGTTTTTAAAAAGATATTTTTGGGTTTAAACTTTATTTTAATGGAAAAGTTTTTAAATATTTATTAATGCTATTTATATTTTTGCTCGTTATTACATTTAATCGAACCATTCCCTGATAGTTTATAAATTGGCGTTTTCGAACAGTTACGTAAAGTTATGTTAAGTCATATTATTTAGGAGTATTTAATATTTTGGGTTGTATCTTATTTAATTTATTGGCTTGTCATTCCAGTAAGAGATAAATTATTTGTAAATTTTTATATTTTTTTATTAATTTTATTGATTAATATAAAAAATTATTTTGTTGGGACCTTTTTTGAAGCCAAACTTTTTTTTCGTATTTAAAATTATAAATTCAGCAGTTTGTATAATTTTATCTTTAATTTATTTTGTATTTTTGTCTAATTTAGAAATATTAGATGTGGTATTTATAAATACTTCCAGCGGTTGATTCCAAAAAGTAACGCAATTACGAAAATAATTTGCAAAATAATAATGTAAATATTTTTATAAATATAAATAAATATTTGAACCACTGATAAAATAACTTGATCAAAAAGCAATTTTGGATGCATTGGTTGAATAATAAAATTGTTTTGTTTTTTATGTTCCAATTTGATATTTTTAAATTTATACCARTTTRTTCTATTCTATGAATAATTTTTAAACAATTTAATTTTGTAGTTGCTATATTGGCGTGGTTTTAAATGTAATGGTGTATTCTTCAATAATTCTAGCATCCTGCTGGCATAAATTAAAATACATTTTGTCAATACATTATTTTAGGACCTGRCGTTTGCACTCTCTCATATTTTGACGAGGCCGATCAAACATTTATGAAATTTAATACTGATATTTTAAAATGATATAAATAATTCAATGTTTATATTCATATTTAACTGTTTTTTATTCATTACTTTTTTCTTTACCTGAAAACCTGGTTTCTTTTAGTTTTAAATTTACTATTAAAATTTAAATGGACTTATRTKTTTTKT
>MEIZ01000093.1:32015-46169 GCA_001723225.1 Globodera ellingtonae | reverse complement strand
TAWAAWWKTSTCYMCRMGWKWTWWTCATTGCTTTTTAATAATTTCCAAATTATCATTTTTGGCCAGCAAATTGGGTTACTATTATAAATGCATTATGGTTAATGGAGTTATGAAACTTGGTCTGCTTCATTCACATTTTTTCTTGACTTGATACAAATGCGCGTTATCATCTTTTTTTTGGCGTTTATTGATTTGTTTCCAGCTGTTTTATTTTTAAATTTATAATTCGAAACATTCTTTTAATCATTTAAAATTATTTATTTGTAAATTTAGTTTTTGATTAAAGTCATAAATAAATTATTAAAATTATGTATTCGAAAGCCAACACATAAGTAACCAAGTATTGGCCATCAGGGAAATAAACGTTAACACGCCGTGTTAAAACCGTGTTAAAACGTTGCTATTATTTTGTTTATTGGTTATGTAACAATCACATTATTATTTCTTTGTAGGCGTTTGTGTCTAAATTCATAAGAGCCAAATAGTGCATAAAGGTTTAACACAGAGGTAACTCCTGCCACGTAAGTTATATGTACCTCGGGCGAAGAGTTGTGTGCAAATGGTAAAGAATGCAATGATGCGGAGGCTCTTTATCATCTATTTTTCGGTGTAAATTAATATTTGAATTTGTAAATAGTTGTTAATATTACTGTTTTTTTTAATTTTCGTATAAAAATTAGATAATTTTTTTATATATAAATTATTCTTAAATTTTAATCTGTTTTTTATTTAATTACTGTCAAAGTACAAGCTTTAGCTCCCGAAATTGAGCGATTTTTTTCAAAGACTCTAACATGTAGATCGCCGTTCTTTTTTTTTTTTAAACGCACTTACTGCATGATCATGTCCGCTTCCATTCGAGCAGCAGCCAGGCCAAAACTTATCAAATTTTTAGGCTGTTTGTCATTTAGTTATTTTAACTTTGGACCAGTGACTATTTTCTCCAATTAATTTTGAATAAGAAAAAAATTAGAAAATCATAAAAAAAAATACTTTTTTTTTGTTAAATTTATTGACATGCCTTTTAGTCATTTCATCCTTAGAGAGCAAATGAAATTGGTGTTGATATTTGTCTTGAAGTCGAATCAAATATAGTGTCTGTTGTTTATATTTATTTGTTTATTTTTTTTATTTTTGAATTAATGCTTTTATCCAAACCATAAGTTTATATGAAAAGATCAACAACCTTTTTAAATATCCTTATTTATATTTTATAGATTATAATATTTTAAATTGTTGTAGGCAAATTAGCAAATTATGGCTTTATTTTCACACTTTTACTTTTATTTTAGGTCAAATAATGTTTTTTGATATTTTGATATATTTTCATAAATATCTTGTTTTTTGTCCTCTTTTTCCCCCAACAAAACTTCATGAATTTAATAATTTATTTATCAGTCTTTTTTTGAGTTATTTAACGGTAATATTTATTACAGCGTTTGTTTTTTTGTAGTTTAAATTTCATTTTGTCCTTGAAATTAATAATATAACTTTATCCCATTTTTTTAATAATTATATTATTATTATGATGTAAGATTTTGAAAACTTGTGTTAAGCGATGCACACATTTTAATTGATTTTAAATAAGTATTTTCCCTGTGTAGTTACTACCCTGCCAAATTTTAATTTGTTAACATAAGTTGAAGCATTATGTTTAAAGAACAAAAAAATTATTAAAAAGAAAAATGTTTTTGTTGTGACACTTGATTTGATTGATTGATTAACCTAACTATTTGGTTATTTTTTAGTTTTTCGATATCTATTCATTTTGTTATTATTAGATATGGGTTAATGGTTCAATTCAAAATCAAATATTAAATGTACGGGATTTTTTTTTTTGGGCATCTATTATATCAATTTATTTAGTTCCTTTAAATGTAAGCTTTTTTGTAGTTTTACATACAAATAATTTTAATAATTTTTTATAATTTACGTTTTATTTATTGGAATTAAAGTTTTTAATAGATTAAATAAGTTTCTTCTTTTAATGTAAGATAATATAATTAATTTATTATTCAATAAATTTCTCATATTGCTGGCACTTTAATAAACTTATGATTTTGTAAAGGTGTGTTTTAATTTAAATGATTAATAACATTCTGAATAAAAGTGTGTTATAGTGCAAAATGATGAAGTAATTGTATATAGTAGTAATTAGAAATTTGTTTTTTGGTTAAAATAATAAACATTTAATACCAAAAATTTATTTATGCGTTTTGAGGGACTTTTTATTCCGGGTGGCCCGCCCGCGGCGCTCAACAAGAAGTCAGCGCAAGAGACGCTGCCTCTTCTGCAGCGAGTATTTTTTTTATTATAAAGTTTGAGATAAAGACAAATTATATTGAAATATTACTAATTTTAGTACCTTAAAAGAATTTAAGCTGCAAGCGGTTCAGTATATAATTATTAAATGTTTATATTGAGAACAATCTTTATGTGTTTATTTAAGTATATATTAAATAACAGAAAATTTTTATCAATATATTGTCGCTGAATTTACTTGCTGGAGTTAATACACCATATTCTCGATCAGTTTGGCATTTAATTGCATACTGCTGGTTAATTTATTTATTTTTAATTAGTTAGGATAAATAGTTGCACATTAGTGACAGTGCAGTATCGATATTTTGATTTTCGACTTTCGATTTTTGACGTTTTTTTCGATTTTAACATTTTTACACGAGTATGGCAGATAAATTGATGGCTCAGTGGTTTCTTTTCATTCTGTGTTTTGTTGTGTTCGCAAATATTTTTTAATAAAAATGCGCACAAAAAAAGACCGCCGGATATCCTCTACGCTAATCTAAACAAATTTTTTCCCGAAATTACGAAGAAAATGCTCAATTTTGCGCAAATTTTGGTGAAATTTCTTAACAAAAATCCTAAATTTTTTTCCTTTCGATCTCGAACTTTTCAGTTTCGATTTCGACTTTTTTTTACTTTTGATACAGCCCGGATTAGTGAGCGTATAGTTGATTGCTTTAACTGTTTTCATTTATACACAAATTAGTTATGTGCACTATTTGATTACACTTATTTTTGTGAGTTATGCCAATTTCAGGTTCAAAAGTTATTTATTAATTAATTTTACTATTTATATACTTATCTTCAATGCTATATCATACTTTTTATTAAGAAAATCAGTAAATTTTAAGGCTGAAACTTTTTTTATCAGTATTTATATTTTTCTTTTTAATACTTTCGCACTGCCATAACCCAATACGGTTGTTAGGAAAACGTTTTTTGGTGCCATTTGCTTTAACCCAATCCATTTAGTAAAAAATAGCTTTTTGTTGACACTTTCTTCTTGGTTCATGCAAATTAACAATTGATTTTATTTTTTTTAACGCGAAATAGGAACTTTCGACCTTTATGATAACAGATTCTTTACTTTTTTTTTAGCTAAAACTCCACATCAGACACCATTACGCCAGCAAGGAAAAAATAAAAAGAATTAAAAATTTTCACTCGAGAAACTTGAACCTTTATCAAATATATTACCCAATCAGGTTCAACTTTTCAATTTTTACCATGTTCTAGCTTGGCCTGTTCTGTTCATGCGCTGTTCCTGTTCCAAGGATTTGAACCTGTTCCTGTTCCTGTGCTGTTCTGAAATCTTAGAACAGAACAGGCCAAGTTTGGAACAGGAAAACAAGGGTATTTTCTATTTAATTTATTCTTTTAAATTTAATTTATTTATTATCGTTTGATTAGGACTCATTGTGCTCATCAGCCATTGAAAAATTAAATCTCAACTATAACATTTCTTAGAAATTTTATTGCATTAAAGGCATTGATTGTGTAAATATATAAATAAAATTTCGATTTTTCTGTATTCTGTGCTGGCTGTGCAATTTCAATGTTAGAACTAGAAGGATAATTTATAAAATATTTTCAATTAGTTTTGCTTATAATTTTAGCTCAATTCAACATTTAATTTTTCTTTATTTCCAGATTTATTTTCTCGCCTCTTATGTTTGTTGTAAAGGAAATATCATTATACAGTCTGCATATTTATTATTAATAAAGTTTTGTTTGCAAATGTTTGAATTTATAAAGTAAATCTTAATGTAATAGCTCTAGGAAGCGATTGACGATAAATTGGTGTAAATGGTAAATCAGTCCAATGGCTTTTTCGCCAAGAGGGTTTAAGATTTGGTCTCGTGTTCCCGAATTCCAAATTTTTGGTTTTCGTTGACATGGTTTTAAACTTTTTCAAATATTTTTCCAAGATTTGGCGCTTTTAAAAAAATAATATTTTATTTGTTAATTTTATTTTTATTTTTAAAGGCTTGAAACATTAGTTATTATCATTTGAATTATTTCAGTATTTTACTTACATTAATTGGTATATTTTTATTTTTAACATTTGTCGTACAACGGTGAAATTTTTCAGTTTATATATTTTTTATTGACAGAGTATTTTTTATTCTGATAAAATATTTTAGATCTCCTTAATAGGATTTTTGAGATTTATTCGGATTTTTACAATTTTATTTTAATAAGCTTTTAAGCACGGTAATGAAGTTGAATCGGCTTCATAAATTATTTTTGTCTATTTTTATTTTTATTTGCTTTTAAGTTGTCTCATTTGTCAGACAAGTTTGAAACATGCATTTTAATAATGTGTCGTTTCATTTGTTATATTATCTATTTTTATATTAGTCATTTAAGAATTCTTGATTTATCAGATAATGAATATATATTGGTTATTATTATTTAAGTATTTTTGAAAATTTATCGTTTGTCTGGATCCTGTCGTAACGCTTGGTAGCTTTTGTGGGTGTGCTGTCAATGACATAAACCTTTATTTGTATTAATATCAAACGGTAATCCGTCTCTTGCGCAATCATAAAAATTTGTTTGTCGGTATATTTTATACAATAGTTTGTAAATAAACAGATCATTTTTCGGCTTTTAAATCTTTGCAAATTAAAGATAATAAATTCGATAATTAAGGTTATGTTTTTTACATTCCAGTAAAAATAAAAGCAACATGAACAACAATGAGGGTGCTGTCCGGCCAACGTCACACCTTGTCCAAAAGCCTCTTTCTGCATTAATGTTGGTCTAATAGCTTTTTTATTGACTTGATACATTGGAATAAAACTATAAATTATATTCTGAATAATAATTTACTAAATTAATATACAAATTGTGGAACGAGCGTCCAGCACTAATTATTTAAAATAATTTTAGAATTATACTTTTTTTTTGTTAATAATTTGTAGGTTTAATCGATTTTATCCATTTACTCTTGTAAGTATATGTTTAAATATTATTGTCAATTTTATATGTTTTCTTCGAAATGGTAATGAGTAGAAGATACGTTGGTTTAAATACCGCGATCCATGCAAAGCCTTTGTTGTTCCAAAACCTGCCACTTCAAATTTTCTGACGTTTTGTACAATTTTTATCGGTTTTCATAAAATTTTTATTATTGAATTTAATATTTTCTTTATTAATTTTATTACATATTATATTCATTGTAAACAAAAGGTGAGGATTTTTTTACATATATTATTTATTTGCTGTTGAAACAAATTTTTATTTTTGCGTATTTAAAATATAATTTACAACGTTGTTCTAATATATATATTTTCATTCAACCTTATTTTTAGATTTATCTTTAATTAGTTATTTATTGCTTAATACTCATATATATTTTATGAATTTTTTAACTTTGGCAAATTACTTTGAATTATTTAAGTTATAATATTGGTGTTATTGAATCCTTAATACTTTATTTTTGACATCCCATACCCATGAAGCTCGCACGCGTTTGGTTAGGGTACAACAATACCAATTGCGAGCTGGAGATCGCAGCGAGACAGGTTTTTAATTTTATTTATTTATTATGCTGAAACTTCTCTTGCATTCTAGATGTAGTTGTTGTCGTCTTCAATTTTGGGGTTTTTAATTATAGATTTACTTATTTATTTTGTTTTATTCAAACGAATCTGCTTTTAATTCATTCTTAACTTTTTAAAATGTAAACCACATTAAATATGGGTAATCTTATTAAAAATTTCACATAAGCCGTGTCTGGAGGCCTAACTTGGGGCATTATTGACGGTTGAATGAGTTTCAGATGTTGTTTGAAAGGTTGAATTATACTTTACCTTTGTTTGTTTTTGTTTTCATTAATTTGTTTATTTACATATCAAGGCAACACAATTTGCTTTATTTATATTTAATAGCTATTTAGATTAAGACCTAATTTTTTTATGAACGCTTCAAATTTGTTTTTTGATAAAAAATATTATAATATTTATTAATTTTAATTTTTAAGTTTTAAGTTTTTTACATTACAGAAGTTTCTTATTTTTGGATAAATCCAATATGTCAAATTTTCACCTCAGTTTAAATGAAACTTTAATTTTTGGTGTTAAACAATTTGAATATATAGAATAGAATTTTATGTAATTTAATTTATATTTATTCGTTAAAGAAACAACCTGTATTCGATATGTCCAAACACACCATATTGCAAATATAAAATTTTAAATCATATTGCATACAAATAATGTTCAGTGGTTTATTGTTTTTATTTATGATAAAAAATATTGTCGATAATTTTCACATTGTTACGAATGGTAATATTATGTGGTTTCATGTCGTGTGGAGATAATGGGGTACGCTATGTAACGTCTCATAATCAAGTGCGCAAATAAATGATACATAACTCCGCATCGAGTTGTAAAAGAAATTATTAAGACTTTTTATTGTGGATTATGACATTATAATTTTGTTTTAAAGCAAAGTTTGACATTTTTATTCACAGTTTATTTAAATATTTTTCCAAACTGAAAATATTATCTTATTTTTGTTAAAATGCCGAACAGTTTCCGGGAGAGCTGAGTTCAAGTGAACTCAAGTGAATTAACAGTGAACTCAAGTGAATGAAGTGGCAGTTTTTTTTGCTTTGATTTTTCCCGAGAAACATAATTATTTTAAAGTTTTTATTATATTTTTTATTTATTAATTACATTTTTAAGTTTTTGTACCTCTCCGATTGATAGTAATTTTATATCTACTTATCTTTTATTTTATTGATATATTACAAATTTATCGTCATTTAAAGCTTATTTATATGTAGGTGCCGCAGTTTATGATTTCTAATGGGTACTTTGTTTACTCATAAAGTTAAAAAAATTTTAGTTCAATGCCATTTTGACGAATAAACGCGTTGCAACCCTTCTTGTTTATTCCTTTTTATAAATGTTTACTTTAATGCACACATAAATGTATGGAATCGCACAGGCTGGTTCTTCATATTTTGAAAAATCTTTACAAATTTAAAACAATAATTGTAAATATGTATTTGTTTAATAAATAAATTATTTTAATTTTATCGCAAATTTTAATTTACGGTTAGCCAAATTTCTTGCTTGTAAGCTTTGGAGAATGTTTTTAAAATAATTTAATTTTTAATATTTATTAAAATTACGGCACGTTGCGTCCCTGCCAGGGTCGCCATTTGTGGTGTTTGGAGCCCTTAACCACTATACAATCTGCTTAATATTATTTAATTCCATTAATGTAATTCTGTCGAATTAGCCTTTAAAGTTATAATCAGACTCTGATCCTGCTTCGGGCCATCTTGTGCCCCCGTGCCGCGCTCTTTGCTGAATTTGCGTTGCAAAAGTGCCAGCTTTTAATTGCAATACAAAAAATTGCTGCCAACATTTTTTACGTATGAAATTAATTAAGTATTTATATTATTTGCTTTGTCGTTTATTTTAATTGTTTCAAATGCTACAAACAGGTACGTCTGTCACGTTTTATCAATAGAATTTTAATTAAATTATATAAAATTTTGACTTTTATTCAACTTTAAATTTTTGTGTTCAGCCCTTGTTAAAGTGTAACGCTTTGACTTTTTTGTTAATTTGGTTTTTATCAACTTGCTAACTAAACATCTCCATTTGTGTTGTTAAGCTGATTATTTTGCTTCTTTAAGAATAATTAATATTTCATTTTATCTTTTCATCCGATGAGGTATTTAGAAACAAAATATTAATAAAAAATATTCAAAAATGAAAAAGTGGGTTGGTAAATTTGATGCCCTTTTTATTAGATTTTTTTGATTTTATTACTGTTTTCTTTTATTGTATACATTTTTGACGAAAAACGCGTACAACCCTTCTTATTTATTCCTTTTTATAAAATGTTTACTTTAAATTCTTCGGTGTTGAATCAGATTCCGTCATAATCACAGCATGGGGCATGTATAAAATTGATATGATAGCGTTTACATGAGTTTTATTTTATTTTTGTTATGCTAAGCCAATGTTAAAAAATATATAATTTATAATTAAACCGTGTTAACTAATTGTTCGTTATTATTTAGCAAATAAAACTTTAGCTTATTTAGCATTTTGAAATTTAAACAATAAATTGTAAATATGTGTTTGTTTAATAATTAAATTATTTTAATTTTATCGCAAATTTAAATTATTATTGGCAAAATTTCTTGTTTGTAAGCTTTGGAGGTTGTTAAATATCTGTCTCTTATACACATCTAGATGTGTATAAGAGACAGATCTCTACTACTTCACCTAGTGTTTCCACTCGAATAGGCATATTTTTCAGATCAGTGTGGTAAAGCTTTTATTTTTATTGAAGCATCCGTGTTTAATTAATCCTATTCTTTAGATGACTTATACACATCTAGATGTGTATAAGAGACAGGCATTATTGTTGTTTGATTTATTTAGTTATTTTTAAATAGAATTAGATTTTTGTTTTAATCAAATTTTTTGTTTGTTTTTAGCCTGTCTCTTATACACATCTAGATGTGTATAAGAGACAGATATTATATATCTCTTATTTTATAAAAACACATTGATATTGATTAATGATAGTCGTAATTTTTTAGGAATTTCAATTAATCTTCTTTAAGGTAATCCTCGTTAAAACAACTTTAACTTCAAACTTCAGATGGGAAAATATAGATTTCTATATGTTTTTGTTTGGTTGGCAAAAAATTGGGTTGCATAACTTGTAACTTCTTTTATTAATTATTTGTGTACATTGTTTTTCTATTCTTTATTACTGTATAATGGCTACAACAATTTTGGCATGCCACTTAATTGTTTCTGACCTTTACAATGTTTTTTAACAATTCTTTTATTGAATTAAATTTCTTTTTATAATTGTTTTATTTTTTGAAGCGAGTTTTTACACCATAATAAGAAAACAAAAAAATTAAAATTTATTAAATTTTTTTATTCTTTAATATTATAAAATTTATGTAAAGTAAGAAGCTGCCGAGTTTTTTGAAGTGCAGACATGGCATAATAAATGTAAAAAAAATCACTATGTTTTTAAAATATTTATCATAAATAAACCCGACCAAATATGTTTTTCATTTGATTTATAAAGTTGACCTATTTTTGCTATTTTATTTGCTTCTATTCACTTAAATGATACTAATTGCATTTTAATGTTTTTATTATTTAAATGGTATTTAATTTTTATTAAGGTCTAAAATATTTACAATTATTGAAAACCTACTAGGAATCTTTAAAATTTTTATTTTTATTTGCAAATTTTTGAAATAGCTCTCGGTCTCTGTGCATTCTTTTCTTCCATTTACATTTATTGTATTAATAAGTTATTTTGGGTAGTTAGCGCGTTGTTTGTTAATATTGTTTAGCATTGGTTGAAACCGTTGTCATCATTTAAACATGTTAAATATAAAACAGCTAATTACAAATACTGTTTATCGTTTTCTTATCTTTCTATACTTGTACAAAAATAGCAACCAACTTATTTTTTTATTGTATCTTTTCCATGAATCCCTAAAATGTTCATTATTTATTTTTTAAATCAATTTATCGTCTATTTTAGTAATTAATGTTTTGAAGGGCTTGCATCAATATTTTGTTAAACTCAGTGAACTTGGACATCCCCGATCAATTATCGACAAATCGATAATTATAAGTGGTAATTTGGAATAAGCCTAAAATAACCAAGATAGGCTTAGTACTATTATTTAATAGCAATTGAAAAATAAATGCTTTAAAATTTCTTTAATAAATAGGTAAATACATTAGATTTTATAATTTTATGTGCTGGGTGTGCTATTGCATTAAATTGGTTGGTGAATTTTCGTTTCACTTTAATTTGGATTTTAGCACTCTATTAAATTTTTTGTGTATTTGTTACAGTAATAATATTGTATAAAGTCAGCCATAATTTAAGTAAAAATTATATTTTTGGTTGCATTTCGCTATTGTTTTCCACATGTCACTTTTTTATTTTTTATAACTCAAAATGTTAATTGGTAGTATTTTGCTGACAAGACAAACCCCACAGCAAAATTTAAAGTTGAGGGATGAGCTTATACCAAAGAATGACATTAATATCGTGAATTTATTTTTTTGATTCTGAATTATTATCGTATTGTGCTGATACGCGTTTTTAAATATGCCGATCAAACTTTTAATATAGAATTTACTGCAATTTTTTTATTAAAGTGATTTTTCTATTGACTTTTTAATATTTTTATTATTATTATTCCTCTGTTTTGCAATAGCAATTTCTTTTTAAAATTTATTCATTTAATAGTTCCACATTAAATATCTGGAATTTAATTAATCAGTAATTATGTCTGTTAAATACTATTAATTATGTCTGTTAAATAACATTAAATATCTAGAATTTAATTAATCAGTAATATATCTTTATGAAATATTAAGATGCTCAAAGTTAATATATTTTTAATCCTCTTTTTTTATTATATTTAATTAAAGTACTCTTTACATATAAAAACATCATGAACAAAAATCTAACAACTAATAAATACCAATTTAAAAATTTAAAATATATCTATAAAGAATTAATGGTTGTATTGAATACCAAAGAGTCATAAAGATTTGTAATGTTTATAACAAACATTTAAGAAAAACATAGTTATCAAAAATAAGCGAATATTAATAACAATGTTATTATTTTTTATTTAAAATAATAAAATAAAAAATTCTTTGAATTCTAAAACTTTGATTTTAAAAAAATATTTAATTTTTGCCAACGGTAAGGCGTTCGTTCCTTGTATGTACAATATAATGCATGTTTTAATGGAAATATTAATTAAATTAGCCTTAATGTGGATGAATTAAAAACTTAATTTTACATTATTTAAATCGCTTAAATAAAAATACAAACAACAAAAAATTGATAAAAATTGCTATTATAAAACAAAATTAAACTAATGCGGATTTTATAATGCAACGTCAATTTTAATACAACGATAACAATATAAAGAACAATAATTATTTCTTTATTGTGATATACCACAAATGTCTTTTTATTTTGTTTTTAACGGTTATGCTCCGATATTTTCACATTTATTTTTAACTGAAAAGCTTTTATCAAAATATAAATCAACCTTTTAAATGTGACCAATGTGGGAGAAAACGTTGTCAGTTTTTTCTTAAAAATCACAAAATTAAATTATCACTTATATATACAAAGTGATTAATTTATTTGTTTAGTGAATATCATAATTGATTCTTGATAAATTGAATTTTATTATTGCATTCATTTTGCACTTCTTTTAAACTAAATTTGAGAAATTATTATTTATATTTTAAAATTTATTGTTAAAATAACAAATTTTGTTTTTCTGGAAATTTTAAATTTTATTGGAACTATTGAAATTACAGCGGCATTTGTTCTTTGCTTTAGCTGAAGCCATGAGTTCATAAAATCATAACTCATTTATTGCGCAAATTTATGTTAAAAATTATAAAATTAAATTTTAAAATAATATTTAAACTGCCGATGTTACATAAAGATAAATTGCTAATTCAAACGCTTTATATAATTAATATCAACATCGGAATGAGATAATTTGCATACATACTATACAGAGTATAGCTAATAGACGAATGCGTCTCAACAACGAGCTCAATTTAAAAAATTACTTAACAATTTAAACTATATTATTATTTTTATTTAAAAAAAATGAATAAGCTTGTGCAAAATGGTCTCAATCCTCGACGACCACTACAAGCAATGGTTACTTCAAATGGAACTATAAAATTTAAAAAGCGGTTTAAATTGTCATCTAAAGAATAGGATTAATTAAACACGGATGCTTCAATAAAAATAAAAGCTTTACCACACTGATCTGAAAAATATGCCTATTCGAGTGGAAACACTAGGTGAAGTAGTAGAGATAGTGAACGCACTAGGGGAAAGCGTACGCTGCTAAAAACAAACAAAAAATTTGATTAAAACAAAAATCTAATTCTATTTAAAAATAACTAAATAAATCAAACAACAATAATGCTTTCTTAAATGCAATGTAATAAGTATATATCATCATTTCGAAATTTACTAAAGCCTGATAATTTGGAATGGAAAAACATTATAATTAAAATTCATTTGAAAAGAAAAAATTAAGACCTATGATAAAAATTAGCTTAAATTTTAACAAAAGTAAACAAATTAAAAGACAAAATTATTATGCAGCTCCCAATCATTAACAGTAATTAACGAATAATGTCTTGTTGCGATATGCTAAATTCACTAAGCATTGAATTTAAGTTTTAATGCATTTCCTTCCAAAATGTCAACATATTAGGTATTCATTACAAACATTATAAAACACAAAAACTGATGCTCTTTAAAAGCTTCTATTACGTTAGAATAAAAATTATAAATTTAACAAATTTGGCAAAAACACAAAAACAAACAACTTATTATGTGAATGGTATAAAAAAGAAAAAAACAATTAAAATATATTAAACAATAATTTTCCGGCTCCGGTCACTCCGTGAACCGGAAACCGAGCCCGGAACCGGATCGGGAAACAAAATTTTACAATTTGGGTGATCAGTCTCCTTCATACTGGTCCGATCGGGACCAAATAAAGTGCGCTGGATGCGCGAGAGGGTGCTGCACACCATCGTGTGCACGGTTATGGCCTACGGTTCGCGCAAATTTTTTTTTGGTTCGAATAAATAAAAATAAAAATATATTAAACACTAAATTGTAAACAAACTTTTTTAATAAAGGTATCAAATTGGTGTTTTTACCAAAAAATAAGCCAAAAAAAGCAATCGGACCATATTATATAAAAATCAAATGCTTGTTTATTCATGAACCACTTTAAAACAATAATTAATAAGTGAATATATTATTTTTGGAAAATGAATAACAACTACAAATTCATACATTTTAATTTTTTTAAGTTTACGGATCCACGACACTAAGCATTATGGGGCTTTAATAAAATTTATATCAATTAAACAATTCACTTATATCGTATTACGCCAAATTAAATTTATATTTATAGTTAACACAAACAGCTTCATCAAAAAGAACTAAAAACTACTAAAACTCGTAATAGATATGTTTTTTATTTTATAAATTTAATAATTATACAATAAACAAATGCGATCTTGAATCTGAAACACAGCCTGTCAAGTACTCAAATAATAAAAGCCGCGCAACATTATAATAATAACTTAATAAAGTTCATAAAATAAATTACCAAAATGCCAAATCGGAAGAAAAGAATAGCTGAGCGGAAAGAGAAGTCTCACATTGTGTGTGATGTGAACAATCATTGTAATTAACGGATTCTAGGGAAAATACTCGTTAAAAGTCATAGGGCACGTTAAATATTCAAAAATAATTGACAAAATAATATGAGCGTTACACTTTGCATTAAAAATTGAAATACTTAAATGAATATTTTATACTAGATTACACAACTGTTGTTAAGTCGTAAAACTTTTAAAATCAAAAATAGTTTAAAGTATGTGCAATTAAATAAATAAATGAGTTAACTTTCCAAAATATAAGCACAAAAAATATTAAATTCATTTTAAAATCACTTAAAATAAATTTCTTTGAAAATTCGACGGGAAAAATTAGTCGACCGGTTGCAGTTGATGAATCAAATTTACAATAAAACCATTAGCTATAAACTGCCTTGGTATTTTACGATAAAACTGATATTTCAGTTGACATTTTTACAATCATCAAACATATATACAATATAATGTTATATTTAAAATTAAAATATTTTAATAGCTTTTAATCTTGAATAATAACAAATAAAACCAATATTATACAAAAAATTATTCAAAATATGAATTAACAAATAAATGTAACTAAATGGTTACAAAAAAAAAT
>MEIZ01000093.1:2543-31934 GCA_001723225.1 Globodera ellingtonae | reverse complement strand
TTTGGAATGGAAAAACATTAAATTAAAATTCATTTGAAAAGAAAAAATTAAGACCTATGATAAAAATTAGCTTAAATTTTAACAAAAGTAAACAAATAAAAGACAAAATTATTATGCAGCTCCCAATCATTAACAAATTAACGAATAATGTCTTGTTGCGATATGCTAAATTCACTAAGCATTGAATTTAAGTTTTAATGCATTTCCTTCCAAAATGTCAACATATTAGGTATTCATTACAAACATTATAAAACACAAAAACTGATGCTCTTTAAAAGCTTCTATTACGTTAGAATAAAAATTATAAATTTAACAAATTTGGCAAAAACACAAAAACAAACAACTTATTATGTGAATGGTATAAAAAAGAAAAAAACAATTAAAATATATTAAACAATAATTTTCCGGCTCCGGTCACTCCGTGAACCGGAAACCGAGCCCGGAACCGGATCGGGAAACAAAATTTTACAATTTGGGTGATCAGTCTCCTTCATACTGGTCCGATCGGGACCAAATAAAGTGCGCTGGATGCGCGAGAGGGTGCTGCACACCATCGTGTGCACGGTTATGGCCTACGGTTCGCGCAAATTTTTTTTTGGTTCGAATAAATAAAAATAAAAATATATTAAACACTAAATTGTAAACAAACTTTTTTAATAAAGGTATCAAATTGGTGTTTTTACCAAAAAATAAGCCAAAAAAAGCAATCGGACCATATTATATAAAAATCAAATGCTTGTTTATTCATGAACCACTTTAAAACAATAATTAATAAGTGAATATATTATTTTTGGAAAATGAATAACAACTACAAATTCATACATTTTAATTTTTTTAAGTTTACGGATCCACGACATAAGCATTATGGGGCTTTAATAAAATTTTATATCAATTAAACAATTCACTTATACGTATTACGCCAAATTAAATATATTTATAGTTAACACAAACAGCTTCATCAAAAAGAACTAAAAACTACTAAAACTCGTAATAGATATGTTTTTTATTTTATAAATTTAATAATTATACAATAAACAAATGCGATCTTGAATCTGAAACACAGCCTGTCAAGTACTCAAATAATAAAAGCCGCGCAACATTATAATAATAACTTAATAAAGTTCATAAAATAAATTACCAAAATGCCAAATCGGAAGAAAAGAATAGCTGAGCGGAAAGAGAAGTCTCACATTGTGTGTGATGTGAACAATCATTGTAATTAACGGATTCTAGGGAAAATACTCGTTAAAAGTCATAGGGCACGTTAAATATTCAAAAATAATTGACAAAATAATATGAGCGTTACACTTTGCATTAAAAATTGAAATACTTAAATGAATATTTTATACTAGATTACACAACTGTTGTTAAGTCGTAAAACTTTTAAAATCAAAAATAGTTTAAAGTATGTGCAATTAAATAAATAAATGAGTTAACTTTCCAAAATATAAGCACAAAAAATATTAAATTCATTTTAAAATCACTTAAAATATAGTCATTTGAAAAAAAGGCGAGATAATAACTCTGCGAACTACCGTCCTATTCTGGCATTATTAAAAAAGCTTAAATAATATTACTGAAGGTTTTAAATGCCGGACGAATCTAAGTCTAATGCCATGCCACATAATTCAAACATATATACAATATAATGTTAATTTAAAATTAATATTTTAATAGCTTTTAATCTTAAAATAACAAATAAAACAAATTATACAAAAAGCAATCAAAATATGAATTAAAAATAAATTAACTAAATGGTTACAAAAAAAAATCAAATCAAAATAAAAAAAGAAGGAAATGTTCAGACCGATTTGATCACATTAATTTCTCCCCTCATGTTAGATAAATTACATTATATAAAAGCAAAAAAAAAACATCAATAAAAAATGTATTTAAAGTAATATTTTCTCAATTAAAAAAATTATTATAGAGCATTTATTAAAAGTCTAATGATAATATATTTTAGCATTGTATGATGTCTTAAAAAAATTCACATTTAACTGATAAAAAAGTTGAATGGATAAAAGAGGTAATAAACATAAATATATTCAAACCAATTAAATTAAACTAATTTATCAGCTGTGACGCTATAAAAACTTATTACAGGTCCAAATAAAATTCATAAAACTGCAATGAGAACCAAAAAAAGAAACAAACTAATAACAAGGTTTGTTATAAAAACCAAACATGTAACAATTCTCTAATTATGTTAAAAATAAATAAAGAGAAAATAATTTTCAATAAAAAATAATTAGTCGTTATTACTAAGCAAAACCAAATACAACTAATTGGCCATCGATTGGCCAACCCACGTTTCGAGCGCCGTCAACATTGCGCCAAGACTATTATTGACAGTAACATTCATATGCAAGAAACGCAAAAGATAAAAGAATTGTAATAAAGCAAAAGCTGCGATAATTATTTACAGTAAATCATAATGTAAAAAAATCCTATGTCTTTAAGATGTTTTATCAAGAATAATAATTTTTATAAAATAATTCATTGTTTGAAATATTAGCGACAAATGTAAACAAATAATGAAACACAGACCTAAACAATGCAAAATTTAATAAGTTGATGCACTTTTTGGTGATGCCTTTTTAAAAGCATTTATAATGCTTCCAATAAGACAAACAGAGCGTGAAAGCTGGCCCAATTTATATAGTTTCCAAACCAAATTCGGGAATTTTCCAAGGACCAAACACACGTCTAATGTAAATAAACAATAATTTAACGATAAATATCAGAAAAACATTTTATTTGTAGCTCTATAACAATCTTAATGTTAAACCATAAAATTTATTTGTTTTCTAGCCAAAGCTTCAACAAATTCATATTCTAAATTAATATTCAACTAAAAACAAAGAAACCATAAATATCGACATCTACGTATTGCCTAAATGCGAAAACCCACATATTTAATATTCAAATAAAGAACTTTAATTAAAATGCGTTTATAAATTATGAAACTGATTATTCAAATTCTATTAACCCTTTTTGGGTTTTTATTGCTAGCTTCATATAGTTTTAACAAAAAAATTTAATCACGTTACCGTCAGAGAATAATAATTATACTAATTAGTTATGTATATTAGCTAATGAACATTTTAAAAATTTAATCAACAACACATCAGGTGATTATATATAATTAACTCACTATCTAATATAATTATTTGTAAACTTTTTGTAAAAAATAATATAAAACCAAAAAAATACATTTTTCTATTGCAATTAAAAGTATTAAATTTGTTCATTTTAACATATGATAAAATTTTTAAATGATTTTTTTTTGTGTTAAATCCCTAACTTTTTTTCTTATTATTATAATAATTTGTTCCAATGATTTTAATTGTCAATTACTTATTAGTTCTATCTTGACATGATAAACTTGGGTAATTCGTGTCTTTAAGTTTACTGTTGGCTTTTAAAACTATTTAGTATTATTTGTATTAATAAAATRAGAAAAAGAATATGTAAGTGTTAACTTGAACGGATGCTTTTGTTAGTCAGTGATTATATGTTGTTGCATTTATCATTTTACKACTATGTTAATTAAACCTTTGATTGTGTAATGTTTTTKATATTTGTTATAAAATAAATTTAAAATAAGATATTATCTAAACTAAGTAAACAAATAAATTTAAATTATAATTATTTTCATTTCAGTAACTTTTTAAAGTTTAATTTTTATTTTTTGAATTATGTTTTAAGTGCGCATGTTAAAGCGGGCAAATAATCAGTGAATTCCTGAAAATTCAATATTCATTTCAATATAAATCAAAAATAACTATAATGAATTAAAATTATAATTTGGTTGCATTTTTAAGAAAAAGATTTATAATGTTTAATAATTTTTATTTTACTCGGCAATACTTTGAGAATTTTGTGTATACCTTGGGCAGAGTGATGTGCGAGTCATACAGATTCACGCATTTGAACATTCTGACTGCGCATTTTCAATTTTTGTTTTGCGGTACTGAACAATTTCCTTCTTTTATTATTGTGAATTTGTTTTGACAATTTTTATTTGTAACCATTTAGTTAGAGTTATTTTTTAATTCATATTTTGATTGCTTTTTGTATAATCTTTGTTATTTGTTATTTTTTTAGATTAAAAGCTATTAAAATAGTTAAATTTAACATTATATTGTATATATGTTTGAATTATGTGGCATGGCATTAGACTTAGATTCGTCCGCATTTAAAACCTTCAGTAATATTATTTAAGCTTTTTTAATAATGCCAGAATAGGACGGTAGTTCGCAGAGTTATTATCTCGCCTTTTTTTCAAATGACTATATTTTATCTTTTCTTTAGATGTGCTATTTACGATATAATTGAGAAAGTTGGCGGACGACGCTTGCCAATTTCTCTCGAATGGGACGGTCTCCGTAACGTCGCCACGGCCAGTGATACTATGCAGCTTTTGTCAAAAATTAAAGACTCAAAAAATCATATTGAAAAATTTAAGTAGTTTTCCGCATACACCTCCTCTGACATTTATTTTGCATTTAATTTATGATTTTTATATACAAATTTAAAATTGTTATCAACAATTTTTGATAATTACAAAATGAACTGAATATAATGTAATTAATTTTATATTTTTGAGAAGATTATCTGAACTGTGTTTTAAAAAGAAAGTTATATTTGCCCAATAAAATCAATTTGGACACCTTTTGGTGCAAGCATATTAATGTGCATTGAATGATTAGTATATGTTTTTATGCTAATTAGTTCTTTATTTCGCGATGCGCTAAAATAATATATCCTATTTTTCATCATTGAGTTTTACAATCAAATTAAAGAGAGTTAATTGAGTCCAATTAAATATAATTTTCTCTCATGCTTTGTCTTATTTGAAAGTTTTTGTTAATATTTTATAAAAATATTTTAGAAAATGGGTTTCTGTTTGTCACATTATTTTTTTTATTTTATTTTTTAGACAATAACTTATTAATACAAATAAAATTGTGTTTTAATTATTTTATTTTTGAATTTCAAAATTATTTGAAAAAAGTCGCAGATTCTGAAAAATCAAATTTTTGCTTTAAATATTCAATATAACAATGTCGTAATTGGTTAAAATTTTATTTACATATTATGCATATTTTGAAGTTTTTTGTCTAAAACAATTAAATATGTTGAGTATTTGTAAATAATTCGCTCTCAATTCTATTGCTCGAACTAAGTGTTTTATGTCGACAATGTTTTTATTAATTTTTTAAATTTTGAGTATTTAAACTCATTTTAAATTGGGGGTCCTAAAAATTATGAACTCTTTGTCCCAATACAGAGTTTCTTGCCAATCCGGTTGGGCCGAGCATTTTTTTTTCAATTATTGTTTTTTTGAAGTATTTTGGTAATATTTATTAGAATGTTGTTAAATAAATTTTATTTTATTTTTTAACATAACTTATTCAAGACTTTGCTTAATGTCACTAAAAACTTTGAATTTTTATAGCTTTTATTTAGTTTTATACAGTTTTTATGCGGTATTAAAGGATTTTCTCAAAATACACTTACCAAAATTGTTGGGAATTCTTTCCGCATTTCCTTATTATTCATCCTTTTTTATGCACTTGTTATCAATTATATTTATATTACTTTATAATCATTGTTTGGTATTTTTTTAAATATGGCGCTTAGTGCCTTAATAATCTCTTTCACTCTTCGGATTAGCTTTTATGGCATTTCTTGACCTTTTTATTAAAAAGTTAACTTAAATTCTTTATTTGGTCGTTTCTTGATATTTTTCAATAAATAAAAATGATTTTTTATTTTTTAAACTTTTTTAGCTTTTCAGTCAAACTTTGTTATGATGATTTACTTTTATTAAATAACAGTGTATAATTGATATATTTATAATTTTTGATTATCACTTGCAGTTTTTGAAATAAGCTGCTTAGGCTAAACTTAAAAAAATTAAAATGGATGAATGTGTAGTTGTTATTCACTTTTCAAAAAAATTATAACTTTATTCACTTAATATCAGCCTTTATTCTAAAATATTTTTTGTGAAAAATCCATTTGTCATTAAAAAAATTAATGTTAACCTCGATGTAGTCCTCTCATTCGTGATAAACTGCGGTATTTTCTTTTTTCATTTATAGAATTTTGAAATTATTAGTTAAGCATATTTCATGAGCGCAGAAGTAATTTCAAATTATTGATACCATAAATATGATTACCAACCTTGACCACGTTGACAAAATCGACCAGCGGAACACGCAATTGCTCTGTTTTTTGCATCAAAAAATGAATTTGGCTCAAATTTTGTCAAAAATTCCACGGATTTATTCTTTTTAAATTTTATTTCATCACAAACTTATTGGTTTTCATTTTTAAAATTATTAATTCTTTTTGATATATTAACAAGCCCGTGGAATAACAATAAAAAACGATGCTATTTTAAAGAGCAAATGACGAAATGGATAACACAAATGAAACAATGGCCACAATACGGACATTGCTTAAATAATTCGTAATTTTTTTGAAAATGATTATTGAACTTTGATTTAATTCGTTAGAAAAATAGTAAATAGCAACATATCCGCAGCCTGCAATTGATTGGATTGGCTGAGCCAGTTGGAAAAGGATTTTTTGTAAATTTAACCTTTAACTCAATTTTATTTTTAAGTGCAAGAAGTAAATTATTATTAAGGTTGTGTAAATTATAAAATCTATTTTCAATATACAAACTTATAATAAATAAAAATAATAAAAGTACTATTTTTAATAAAGGGTAAAAAAATTAACAATGTATCGCTGAATAAATATATTTTTATTAAAAAAAAATCACAAAAATTTAAATTAAAAAGAATAATAAAGAAAGTAAAAGAAGATGATAATGATACGGACGAACTGTAGAAGCATTGATTGCTAGAAGAAGGTTATACGCATCAGACAGTGAATCACTCCGTCTACTTCAAAGAAAAAAATTCAGCTTATATTATAAAAAAGATTTATAAAACATAAAAAGATGAAAATAATGAAAGACTAGCAGCTTCGTGCACATAATATTAAACGTTTAAATTAAAAAAAAATTGAAAATTATAAAACATCACTAAGAGAGAATTGACCAATAAATTATAAGGCAAAGCATATACAAAGACATCAAATATAGCAGGTAAAAAAAGTTTTAATTGTTTAAAAACTATCTTGAATTTGTTATAACTCATCAATTTAGTGAACTAAAAATTTAAAACATTTAAAATTGAGGTTCGTTAGCTAACTCCCCATATGCTATATACGGACGAGGGCAACATCAAATAACGGAGCTTTATATTTTTATCTGACTCTTTGTTGAAGCTGATCTTTAAAGCGATCCTTGAACTTGAAGAGTGCCTTGCTTGGCCTTGTCTCCGACTCGGGATGTTGCACAGCACTTTCGTAAGTTCCAAATGAGTGGTTTAATTTCATTTGATTTCCTGTTGTTACTTTTTTCTTAAAAAATAATTATTGTTTATTTATCTTAAAGGTGTTTGTTTTTAATTTTTTTGTTAAAATAAGTTTTATTTAGATCTCGGCCAACTTTTTTATTTGTTATTATTTTATAATAGTTTTGTTTATTTAACCTAAATTTTAAATGTTCTTTTCGTTATAATAAATGCATTGCTATTTTTGACCCTTTTTAAGGATATTAATAGTTTTAAAAATCTTTAAAGCACAAATACAGTATTATCAAATAATTAGTGAAATGTAAATGTTGGTAATTTTCAACAGAATCACACATGGCTCATCCAAAAGCTGAATAAACATCAAAACTTTTAGTTGTTTGACAACGAATGCACTTTTTTGATAGCTATTATAGAGCCCGGTTCAGACACGTATTTAGGAAACAAATTGAGAAAGGAAAGCTTGGGAGCCCTTTTGTTATGACATAAATTTGCTTTTTTCATATTGCGTAGGTCAGAATTTTGGCATTCTTTTTAATAATAGAGACAAGCAAAATTTATGCTATCAACTTGTTTTGTATAATAATATTAATCATGATTTAGTTTATTAACAATTAATCTTTGATTTATCAATTGAGATTATAACGTATGTTCTTTTGTTTTGCTGGCTTGCTTTTTCAATCAACTTTATTTATAATGAATATGCGTTAAACTTGAACTGATAATAATAACAAACTCGATTTCTACTTTTTTTATATTTAAATAATGATACCGAAGTGTATGCTTGAGAGATTTATTTTTTATTATTATGAAAAAATATTTAAACATTTTCAAAATTTTCTAACGGAATGTTTAGGCATTATTTGCTGAGCATTAAATTTTTTTATCGTTTTTAAAATTATATTTTTAATCAAAACTATAAGTTGTATTTTTATATTAAAAATTATAATATAATTCATCATCGTAGTAAACGGTTCTTATAATAATAGTGTTTTATGAATTCTTTTTACCGCGCCCACGCACTGATGATTTGGATGAGCATATGCGCTCTGGTTCCGTTTGTTTTGCATCCAGTCTTAATGTTTTCACATTTCGTTGAATGATAATTTTTTACTTAATTTATTGCTTAAAAACAAAATTTGTAAAAATATGTAGTTGAAACAATTCGCTTTGCTATTTAGAAATGGAGTAAACAGCTAGTTTTTTTTAAAACTTTAATTTTTTTTATCATATTCGTATTTTAGAGTTTTATTTATTACCAAAGCTGAATTTTGTATAATTAAGGATACCATGGAATTGTTTTAATTTTTTTTGTTTTTTTATTTTACAAAATGTCTATTTTTCAATCGTTGCATTGCTTGAGACAGACGTTAATTTTCAGGTAAGTGTAGGTATTTTCCAAGTTACTCATTTTTTTTGAAAAAAACGTCGAGACACTCCGTGTTCTCTGATAATGTCCAAGATTGGTCGCCCCCAGCGGGCTGTCTTCCACTGTCTTTATTCATTAATATTATTCATTTTTTTAAACTTTTTTAACGCAGTTATGCTTTTTTTTTTAATCTATATAAACTGTTTTTATATATTCGCGTTTATATCATTTAAAAAACATCTGTATTTAATTATTTAAACGTAATAAAATTGCTGACATCTGAGTATTTTTTTTATTTTGGAATTTAGTGCATTTATTTTGTTAAGTAAATTTACAAACTTTATTCTAGTTAAAGTCCCTCTGGTACCCAAATCCGCAGGGTTATCTGAGGACCTTACAGTTAATTTTATAACTTTTACTTACTTTTATCTTACATAAACAAATTTATATCATTTACGACTTTTTTAGCATAATTTGTAATTTTTGATAAAATTATAAGTTAATTAGTTTGCGTTAATTATTCTCATTCAAAGCAATTAATTTTATTTAACTATAGAAGTTAAAAATATTATCAACTGCATTAAGATGCGTGGATCAAAGAAATTTTTTAATTAAATTCAAACATAATCTGATGTAGAACATTGTAGCGATAGACGCACGTCGTCTAGCCCCATGAGCGTTTCGTTTAAAAATTCGCGCGGCAACGATTAGTTTATGATTCATTAATTAATGTTTTTGAATATTTGAGAAAAAGCTTTATACTAACTATACATTACTTTTTTTCATAAACAACATGTACGACTAACTTTTCTTGTTGTTACTCGGACAGTTCGTAATTAAAGTTAAAATTAGGTATTATAGTTCAGCCTTCTGATATTAATATAAATTCTTCAAATTTATTTATGTTCTTATGGATAAATTTGTTAAAGTTATTAAATTGTTTTTCCTCTTTTTATTTTAATTAAAATTTCAATTTCTCCCAGGTGAGTTTCGCTTCTTTAATTTAAATTAGTATAATTATTTGTTTATTCATTTTTGTTTTATTCAAAGTTTATTTTACTAATTGTGTTCATGAATTTAGCTTTGTACTTCAATACATCTGATCCAGGGTGACCACCTGTAAAACCCAAAAATCAGTAAAATCAGAATCATCCTATGCAAAAATCTGGAACAATTTTTAACCGCTTACTATATGAATTTAATACCAATTTATTTGTGGGAAAGTCCCCTGGGAAAATTTTTTGAAGTTACAAGCATATATTATCATTTAATACATTTTATTCTTTAATAAGTTTGGTCAGAATTTGTATAAGCCATTATCAACGCTTAATTAATTTTTTTTGTGTTGCGGTGCAGCCATCTTTGTCGTATTTGCCTTTATTAAACCAAAGAAACGAAATAAATGTATATTATTATTATAACAGTGTAATTATTCTTTTGTCCATAATTTTTATTTTGGTTATGTGTTTTTTAGCAGATTTATCTTAGGTCCAATTTATAAATTTAATTAATTTTCATTCTATTTTTATCTCAACTTTATTTTAAACAATTTTTTTGTTTGAATTTGTTTTTTATTACACACAGCAGAATATTATTGATAACTATTTAAAATAAGCCTTTTTAAATAAATAAGTTTGTTAATTGATTTAAAAATGTGCGAAACTGATTAAATCCGTGTCTAATTTTGCGTAAAACCTTCAAGTCATTTTTATTTGCCTTGTAAATGTATTATTTTCACATGTTTTAGAAAATTTTATAAAAATAAATAAAAAAAATTTTAGAAAAATCGTCGATCTTTGCGGTGAACTCAGGACCCTACAAATTTTATAATAGTTTAAATTACGTAAAATTCGAATCCAAGAACCAAAAAATCTCGCTATGATAAAACAAAATTTCGCTATACAAATGAAAAGGAAAAGAAATTCAAATTGTAGCAAATTGATTCATTTTGCTATATGAGAAAAGTCTTGTGCACAAATTTTGTGATGGGGACGAGCGAAGAATGGGCGCATTGGGCGGAGAATGAGGTCAATGCCATCGTGTCAATTTTTGTGGACGTCAGAGAACCATAGGGTAGCATAAAATAGAGAAATGAAGAAATGATTGTGTATTTTAGACGGAGGGTAGAGAGAAAGAGAGAATGCGTCAATATTTCTTCTTCATTCTTTCGGTCCCATTTATCACATTTTGAATTGAATTTTTTTCAATTTCTATAAATTTTGTTTGACAAAATTAAAATGATGCAAATTACTGTTGTCAAAAATACATTTTTAGTTTCTTGAAAAAAGAAGCGGAAAGTTCAAAATGGTCAAATAAAAAAATCCGACACCAAAAATTGTGAACATTTTTGAAATTTTCATTCATTACAAAAAATCGGCAAAAAGTCTACAAGCTCTTAAAAACCCACAAAAAGCAGCAAAGCAGCATTCGAAAAAAAAAGTTTACATAAATATTTTAAAGTAAATGATGAAGGTGGTATCTTGATGTAAAATATTTTCTAATAAAAAAATTAATATATGATTGGCTCGCATAAAAACGCAATTTACCCAACAAAAAAAGAATATTAGTTAACTAGAATAAAAAAAATAAAAATAAAGGAGGCGAAAGTCGCTAAATTGGAATATAAATTTCAAAAATTAATTTACAAAATACAGCAAAGAATTATCTTTTATGTTGGTTATTAAAAAAAGAAGAAACGGCTAAAGAAATTCTTATAATAAAGCGTTGCGCGTTGCCTTTCTGATGACGAAAAGCAACAATTCGGTCATGTGCAATTCCGGCATCATTGCCATGAAGGTCCAAAATATGGCTTTAATCTGCATTGAACTCAATACATAGGGTTTATAACATAAATTTCGACTAAAAGATTACACAAATATTAAATTTTTGTTCGAATTGGATATTGCTATGTGTCGAGCCATATAAATAACAATTAAATGTCAACTGATCAAAAACCTCATTTTAAATCATCAAACTACGAAAAAAGGTAAAGATAAAGCAGTCACGAAGGTGTTTAAATAATAATGTGGCAATAAAAGTTTTAAAAAATAAAGATAAAATACGAAATCAAATAATATATATACACTTTAAAACATATATGAAGAATATTATTGACAATATAAATTTAGTAAAAACCCTTTTCTGTGTGGCGGTGTGTAGACATTTGCGGCTCAGACATTTGCGACCCGACTTTTGCGGCCCGGACACTTGCGGCCTAAGACAAAATAGACATTTGCGGCCCAGACATTTGCGGTCCAGACATTTGCGACTTTATGTCCCAAAAAAAAACACTTTTCCTAATTGTTGTGGCCGGGCCTCATCAGTACGGAAGCCACAACAATTAGTGATATATTTTCATAGTGTTTCGGCCCTTATCCGTAGACACGGCCCACAGCAAAAAGCAAATTGACAAAAGCAAATTGACATTAAGCAATTAATATTATAAAATATTTTTATTCTATTCTATTGCTTTCTAAACTTCCGATATCATTCATTAGCGATTTTGAAGAAAGTAAGACGATAGCTCAGGGTTGCTATCCATTCTTATTTATACATACATTCGACAATGTTATTTTTTTGCTTTACTTTGGGCTATATTTTACAATTCCAAAGTTTTCAATTTGGATTAAATTACTTATGAAAAACCAATAAAGATTTCGAAAATTCGGAGTTTTGTTACATCATTTGCATGCCCTACAGTACCGCTTGGCACAAAAGGGCTTTGAGAATTGAACTAACTAGAGTGGTATAAATGTGTCTTTAGAAAGCAATAGAATAGAATAAAAATATTTTATAATATTAATTGCTTAATGTCAATTTGCTTTTGTCAATTTGCTTTTTGCTGTGGCCGTGTCTACGGATAAGGGCAGAAACACTATGAAAATATATCACTAATTGTTGTGGCTTCCGTATGATGAGGCCTGGCCACAACAATTAGGAAAAGTGTTTTTTTTGGGACATAAAGCCGCAAATGTCTGGGCCGCAAATGTCTATTTTGTCTTAGGCCGCAAGTGTCCGGGCCGCAAATGTCTGNAATACATTACTTGAAAGCAAAATAAATAAATCTGAAAATTATGAACAAATATTTCCTAATCGCGATAATAACAAGAAAGAAGATAATATCGATGATCAAAGTAAATCGTCTTACTTTCTTCAAAATCGCTATTAGAAAGCAATAGAATAGAATAAAAATATTTTATAATATTAATTGCTTAATGTCAATTTGCTTTTGTCAATTTGATTTTTGCTGTGGCTTGCCGTGTCTACGGATAAGGGCCGAAAAACTATGAAAATATATCACTAATTGTTGTGGCTTCCGTACTGATGAGGCCCGGCCACAACAATTAGGAAAAGTGTTTTTTTGGGACATAAAGTCGCAAATGTCTGGACCGCAAATGTCTGGGCCGCAAATGTCGGGCCGCAAATGTCTATTTTGTCTTAAGCCGCAAATGTCTGGGCCGCAAATGTCTGGGCCGCAAATGTCTGAGCCGCAAATGTCGGCCAACCGTGAAAGCATCCTTATTAAGGATGCAGCTGTTCGACTGTTAAACAATTAACGTAAAAAAATATAAAACTATAATCCTAATAAATTAAGATTTAATTAACAGTTATAATAACTTTATTTATTACAAAAAGTTGCATCAAAAAATAGTAAATTGAATATTTTATTAAAATAAAGAAGAACACTCAACATTCAAGACAAATGCCTGAATTGCAAAATTGATGATTTTTTATATCGTTTGGTAAAGAATACAAAACAAACCTGATGATATATATATTTAATACTTGCTAAACTGTTATAGTGAATGCAAAAAAGAAGTATTGAACCGCATTATAATAATGAAAAAATTATTCAGAAATAACTGACTGAGATTAAAATAACAAAGCTCCATATTTGTAGCTTAAGTCTTATACATAATCAAATTTTTAAACGGTCTTTGGCAAGATGGTGATATAATGGCTGGAAACTTTCACAAAACAAGACAACATTTATTCTTAAAGCAAATAAAGTACTAAATACAGACAATTTAAATTAAAAATTGGCACGGATTACCTGCCGGCAGGTTAAGGCACGGACCACCTGCCGCTAGGCTATATGCAAATTGCCGTTTCTGCCCAAGAAAGCGCAAATGAATTTCTTTAGCCTTTGTGCAAAAGCATCACATCAATTAGAAAACATTAAGTGTAAAATAATCAAATATGAGTTATTTAAAATTGCATTAAACCAAAAACCAGTAAACGTAAATTTATTTTYTACTAAAAATTATTATACAGTAAAAGCTCCAAAATGGTAAACTGGTGTAAAAACTAATAACTAAATGGCAATTCTATAAATGTTGAACAAAATAAAAACCTAATTAGTTGATAGACAATGATTAAAAAGCCAATTAATTTATCACTCGACCCAGCCGTAGTTTCACTKTAATTAGTTTAAAAAAAATAAAGTATAAATTGCAAAAGTTATAAAAAGTAAAAAAATATATTTGATAAAAATGCGAAGTTAAGACAAAATTTTAATCAAAGCCGCAAGTGTAAAAATAAAATGATTAAAACATAACTCACGGATTGCCTAAAAAGGAAAGGTTTAGCAACACAAGTTTACGTTAGTATAACATCCTCTGTTTCCATGATATTAAAATAAGAAAAGGAAACAATTTCCTTATAAGCAAATAAATAAAAACGATAGAATAGTATTTTAATCACAAATGTTAATAAATTTTCAATTAATTGAGAATCTTACCTAATAATAGTTACTGAAATTAATTTTTATTAATATGAAAGGCATAAAATTAAAATTTATCAATCATATACAGGGTGCGTAAAAAGTTCCCGCACTTTTTAAATCAATTTTTGTTTTTAAAAATAAAAAAATGAAGGAATAAATAAATTGATGTTTAATGAAACAAAAAATTAAAATAAAAACTAATGTAAACAAAAATAAAGGTACAAATTTCAAAAAAGACGCGATCTTTTTAGTTTTAGCTTTCTGTAATTCAAATATTATTTGATTTTTTTGATTTTTCAGCAAAAAGGGATACGCAATTGGCTTCGGATTCATCAATTTATGAATATATTATAATTTTACATAATGTTTATTGATTTTCATGGACCATCCACAAGCCGACGACTGCAATCGGCTATTCATTTGCATTTACGAGGGTCAAAATAATAATTTATTTGCTAAACGAAATGCTGTTTATAATTTAAATAATAAATTCAAAATTAAAATACGAAATGCTGTTTATAATTAAATAATAAATACAAAATTAATGCGATTATTTTTTTTAAATGAAGATTTATGGAAAATAAAAAGATAAATGCCTCCTTCGGGCTCAAATTGACCTTTTTCTGGTCATGGGGATCTTCCAATTATGATTAATGATTTATTAAATCATCGAGTGATATATAGTTCTTCGTTTTATTTGTCAGCTGTTTAAATTATTTAAGCGTTTTATTTGTACGTATAGTCCAACTGACGTGAAGGACTTAGTAAACTACTAGGGGTCACGTCAAAGATATTCTTTTTTTTACTGTTGGATGTTTGATTTAGCTTTATGTAATGCCGAAAAAAACATTAAATTTTTTGTTATACACCTTTGCATTCTTAAAAAGTTTGCAAATTAAACTATCAATAAAAATGTCTCTGCTGAAGGTATTCCCATGCTTTTCAACATCCTTTGCAATTCTTTCGCTTTGAACAAGCTAATTTTGTTTATTAGAGTTTATTTTCTTTAAGTTAATTTGTGCTTTATCTATTTGTCGCAAATGGCATCTCAAGTTGTAAAATATTCAGGTTGCTGATATTTTATTAATCATTCAAAAACGATGTTAATCAATTTCCAACCCTTATTAATAGCGAAGGGCATGACCCAAACAAAATTTTGTACAAAATTTTTTGGGTTTCTTTTGGTTTTGGTTTCTTTTGCGTTTTGCCCAATTTGACCAAAACCAAAACCAAAATTTTGGTTTTTTTTTGTACAAAAAACCCCAAAAAATTTTTGGTTTTTGGTTTTGGTCCGGACTCTAGTAAAAATCAATGTTTACAAACTCTTTTCTACAATTTTGTAAAATCGAATAATTTAAATGGACAATTGCATGACTGAATAAAACTCGACTCCTCAAAAATTCGCCCCACCTACGGGAAACCGGTAAATTACCGCGGTAAATGACTTGGTCGGTAATGGTAAACACTTTTTTTCGTTCCGGTTTTATTGGTTGAACTGAAAAGCGACCGGGAACGGAAACACCGTGCATTTTTACAGATTTTTACCTATTTTTAGGTTTTTACATGTTTTATATAACTTTTAAGTAAATTAAGCTTTTAGTTTTTATATTTCAGAATATTTATTTGCTATAGGCTTAGCATTTGTATATCAAACATTACAGAATTACAATAATAGATTTATTTAAATAGTTGAATTTCACGCTAGCAGGCCGCTTTCGACCGCCAAGGGAGTTGTTTTGTATTACTGCTCTTGCTATTTAAAAAAGTTTATGTTTTGTTACTTATTTATTTTAAGCATTGAAAACATTAATTTATTATTATTATGGTAGCAAAAAAGCAAATAAAAATAATGTAAAACAACGTTTTTTTCATTTTTAATTTTATGGCTAATAAACCTATGAAATGATTTCTTTTTAATCTCTAAGAGATTTAAATCAAAATAAAGGTTATAATATTCCTTTCCAAAATTATTTGATATTAAAAGTAAAATAAATTATAAAGGCTCTGTGACAGTGAATTTTTTACAAGGTAAAATTTCAGGGCTAAAATTTTTAGGGTTTTGTCTTTTTGCTGCAGCTTTGTTTTGGCGTGTTATGCACGAAAAACATGGTTTTAGTCAAAAATTTCATCGTTTAACGAGGCTATTCAGACCTAGGAAAACCTATTTTGGGGTCTCGCGTCTAAAATAGGTTCTCGAGCCTATTTTGTGCATTTTTTCAAAAATTTTTTAAGAAAAATGCACTAAAATTGGAATTTTTGAATTTTTCTTGCCAAAATCACTAATTTTTCAAACCTGATATAATTCACCAAAAAAAGTTTCTAAGTTATTATTGTTATTTTTTACTTTTTTTTCGCACCTATTTTTGGTTTATGAACCCTGTTTTTGGCTCCTATTTTGGCATTTTTCTCACCTATTTTAGGTGTCTATTTTGAGATTCTTCGAGTCTGAAATTTATTATAAAACAAAATTTGATGTTTTGGTACAAAAATAATTTATTGTCAAGCTAAAAATTATTATTTTTCAAAAAATATATTAAAGGTTAACTTTTTTTTTTGTTGCTGTTTTTATAATAATTTCTTGAGTTATATTTATATATCAAATATTATTTGTTATCGTCCAAATTAGTCATTTATACTTAGTAATTTTTTATCATAAAAATATTATATATTTTTTTAAAAATTTTTAAATTCATGTAAAGTATAATATTAATTTCGTTGATCTTTTGCCTAAAAATTTATTTAGAAAAATTTTACATTTATATCTTCATTAAATAAAGAAATTTTAAAAATTTATTGATTAAATAATTTGATTGCTTTGTATGGCTTCCACATCACAGCTGAAATGTTTTTAACAATTTCTCAATAGATAACTTTTTATTTTGCTCGCATATATTTTAGGCTCTTAAAATTTTTTTATTTGATCATTATTTTATTATTTCTTAAATATTTTTTCCTAATTTAAGCGTGTTTCTGTTTTCTTGGGAATGAGAGTGAGTTCCAAAAATCTTTGCGTGGGCATAGATTTAAATTTATTTGTTTTTTATTAATGAATTAAATAAAGACTTGTATTAATTATTTGGTTACTAATAATGGTTTTTGACGTCGCTGTCTTCACTCCCGTGACCGTTATCGTTATGAAATGATTTTTGGTCTCCAATAGTTTAACAGCGCCCATTTGTTTGGGCGACCGAATGTAGAACTCCATGATCACTTTGTTGTTGATTCATCTACGGGAACACCATTGCCGGCGGTTGTTTCGACTATAACTCGGTTCAGTCTTAGTATATTAAATTAAAAAATATTTTCATATAGACCTAAAAATTATTTATTTAATTAGTGTGATTTCAAAAATCTTTATTCAAAAAATTGTTATGAAATTTGCGAAAATTAATTTTTTTTTGAAAAATTTCTATAACTTTTTGAATTTTTAGTAAAAAAGGATAGTTAATTGTGAGATTTATAGAATTATTTGAAAAATATATGCTAATCTTTATAGGATCCTTTATATATAATACTTTTAATGGGTATTCTAATCGGTAGCCATTCACATAAATTTAGATTTAGAGTTGTTTACATAAATTTGTGAGTCCTTCATCTCCGTTTGACAGAAGATGTATTGCGTTAAAGAATTATGTATTTTAATAAATTTAAGTTGAAATGATTTAGTTTAAATTATACTTAGGCAAAGTTTTTAAGGTTTCGTGTTTATTTAAATTTAATAAAAGTTAAAACAATGTATATACTGCTCCTTATAAAACGTAGTTGTTTTACTTCCAAACCCTTAATATTTATTTTTATTACCTTTTATTTATGGTATCAATATTTTAGCAATTTTTATAAAAAATTTTCACAACCATAATATATGTTTATTTTTATTAATCTATGAATTTTTTTGTCACATATAAGCTTAAATTTTCAAGTCGCGGGAATATAATAAAAAATTGCCAGCTATCGACCTAATCAGTTTATTTTTATATATTTTTAAATAATTTCGAACATATTTTTTATAGGCAATTGACTTACATGTTTTGGTGTCTTTCAATTAGACCAATTTGAAATAATCCATAATTATTGCACATACGTTTTGACATAAACTTTGTTTTAAATTAATCATTTTAACGGGGCTTACTATGATAATTATTTCTATGCACAAGACGTTTGCCAATTACACGCTTTCTTTAATTTAATTATATATTCTCATAATATAAGGATTTTGATAATAAAGTCACAATCACGCTCACATTATAAATCAGCTGCTACAATTCTTAAAAACTGATTGATGTAAAAACCCTAAAAATATTTTTGTGAGTTTGTACATTTTAATATCTCAATAATCATTATGCTATCAAAAATTTTGGCTTGAATTGGTTTATAGTTGTTATTTTAATTTGAATTTTTCCATTCTTTCAAATAAGAAGTGTTATTTGTCAAATTTATTAAAATCAATTTGCTCCTTGCACAGGCCTCGCAAATTGTCTGTCGGCCTTTAATCACGACAAAATCTGCTTAATATTGTTTATTTTCAATTAATTTAAGATTTTACAATGTGGTTATTAATGCTATTAAATAATAAGTTTTTTTTATACACTATATGAAACTTAAATTTATGTTTGTTTTTATTGAAAAAATGCGCATTTGCATTAACGTTAACATTTTATTTTTCTGAAATATTCGTTTCGATAATTTTTTTTATCCGAAGCCAATTGCGTATCCCTTTTTGCTGAAAAATCAAAAAAATCAAATAATATTTGAATTACAGAAAGCTAACACTAAAAAGATCACGTCTTTTTCGAAATTTGTACCCTTATGTACTAAACAAAATGATTTTAGTAAAAGTCGTTATTACATTTTTTGTTTCGCAACCTTTAAATTGAGTAATTAACCCATGCCTAAATTAAGGCAAATTAAATCATTAAAATTGAATTGCAACTTTAAATTCAATATGTGCTTTATTCTTTATTTGATTTAATGTTTTATTTTTATTTTTAGTTTCATTAAACATCAATTCATTTATTCCTTCATTTTTTTATTTTTAAAGGGCTCTTTTACTCTTAATCTTGTGATAATTTACTTGAGGGTTGTTGAATTTATTATATATGATGATTGATAAATTTTAATTTTATGCCTTTCATATTAATAAAAATTAATTTCAGTAACTATTATTAGGTAAGATTCTCAATTAATTGAAAATTTATTAACATTTGTGATTAAAATACTATTCTATCGTTTTTATTTATTTGCTTATAAGGAAATTGTTTCCTTTTCTTATTTTAATATCATGGAAACAGAGGATGTTATACTAACGTAAACTTGTGTTGCTAAACCTTTCCTTTTTAGGCAATCCGTGAGTTATGTTTTAATCATTTTATTTTTACACTTGCGGCTTTGATTAAAATTTTGTCTTAACTTCGCATTTTTATCAAATATATTTTTTTTACTTTTTATAACTTTTGCAATTTATACTTTATTTTTTTTAAACTAATTAAAGTGAAACTACGGCTGGGTCGAGTGATAAATTAATTGGCTTTTTAATCATTGTCTATCAACTAATTAGGTTTTTATTTTGTTCAACATTTATAGAATTGCCATTTAGTTATTAGTTTTTACACCAGTTTACCATTTTGGAGCTTTTACTGTATAATAATTTTTAGTARAAAATAAATTTACGTTTACTGGTTTTTGGTTTAATGCAATTTTAAATAACTCATATTTGATTATTTTACACTTAATGTTTTCTAATTGATGTGATACTATTGCACAAAGGCTAAAGAAATTCATTTGCGCTTTCTTGGGACAGAAACGGCAATTTGCATATAGCCTAGCGGCAGGTGGTCATGCTTTAACCTGCCGGCAGGTGATCGGTGCCAATTTTTAAATATAATTTTTTTTTAAAATCTCGGCAGGAAACGTTTTGGGGGGCCTCAAGAGGTGTGGGGAGTCGGTGAAATAATAAATCTCTAAATAATTTATTCTTATAGCAATTTTCTTATTTATTTGACTATTATATATAGTAAATATCCATTATTCTGTATTTATTATTTCGCTTGAATCTTTAGGTTCGTGTTAAAATCGCACATTAGGTTTTATTTCCTTAACTTGTTTGCTTGCGGATATACAATTGGGTTGTTAGCTGCAGGTTGTATTTCTGCCGTTTTGTGTTTAATGTAAAGAATTTTAATTTATTTTTGTAATTTTTTATTTATATTTTAAATTTTATAGTAATAGCCTTAATTCAATTTATTTATTTTGTAAAAAGATTTGTTGTTGAACTTATTGTTTTAGAGAAGTCTTTAATTTATGATATTTTACGTGTTACTTTAAAATTATTGTTAAAACGCGGGGTTGTTAATTGAATTCATCTTCAATTTTTTTTTGAAAATTTTAAGCTTTCCTGTCCGATCGATGTGCGACCGAAAAACCCGAAAACTCACTTTTGTGAAATTTTTTTTTAAAATCCGTTCCCGATTTACAAACGGCATCAACCTTTCCTGCAAAACACACAACCCTAAGAGAATTTTAAGCTATATAAATATTAATAAGAATATTTTTGAGTGCTAAATATTTCGCATATTCGACTTTTCAATTTTTCCTGTGCTGTAGGAACAACATTCGTTAATACATTTTTCCTGATTTTTAGCAAATAATGTGTAAAGATCATTGTGTTTAATTTGATAGGGCTTTAACAGTTGTATTTTTTTTACAAGGTGGGCCTATCGTGAAAATCTTGGTCGCGGTCCCGGTTTTTCTGCTCCCGGGAAGTCTCGGTCCCGGTTTTTCCAAAAAGTCCCGGTCCCGTCCAACCCTATTATTATAAGATGCTTTCTCTAAACATTTTAATCACACCTAATTTCAAAATGTTGGATATCGGCTGTCTGTGTTACCATCCACTTCTCATGCATGTGGAAAGATTATTAGCGTGTTTGGATCCAGGAATCCGTTTTTCTTCCTCCCGTGAAGATTAAATGAAATAGGGAGCATTTCAAAACACTGGCCGGGCTGCCAATGGTAGTGCATTTCTCCCTCATTTATGAGAAAACATGGTTTTACTTCCAATGTATTTTTGGTAACCAGTCTCGCTGACAAAATTTCATTAGCCAAATAGAATCGTGCCAAAAGAGTGGGATTCGCCTCTGCTAACGTGAGCGTCTGATCAGCCAAAAATTGCAAACTTGTGCAAATTTTCCGTACCGTTTCCGTAAATAGTTGCTGAGTGCTTTCTGTAACTTTTGCACTGAGAGCTGTCAATTGTGCCGACAGCTGAGATGTGTATACCAATCCCACTTGGCCCGGCAGGATGATTGGTGTTTGTTCCTGCGGTTCCCGCCGCATTTGTCCGCTTTTCTCACTGTAGTCAAAATCTCTTTGCATTCTATTCTTTTTGTTGGCTTTTCCACTTTGCTTTACCATTTCCTGAAATTCTGCTTCCGGAATGGCGAAAGCCTGATCTGACATGATAAATTTAGTCCCATCACAATCCCTCATTTCGGTTAAATTCGCAAACGTTAGTGCAAAATTCCCTTCGTACGCAGTCCAAATACTGGTTGAATATTTTCCTGGCCATTTTGCTACCTTCACATATGCACATAATTGTGTGCGATCCGGTCTTCAAATTTAAGCTATCCTTTGGGCATTTGCAAGTTCCTGTCTGGTATGGACAGGCGGAGCACTCGTTAACCGGTGTATTCACTTCGGATATGCCATGCCGGGTAAAAACAACAGTATCATATACATAACAATTAGCCACCTCCACCGTACTCCAAAATAATCCCCTTGGCCACCATTTCCATCCCACTTCCAGTGAGTTGCGTGTTGCACGAAATGTCCCATTAACCTGTACTAATTCTCCTTCGGGTGATTCCCCGGACTCCCTCATTTTCCGGCAAACGGTGATAAGGACCTCAATTGGATTGGCTATTACTTCCTCGTACCGGGCTCCGAATAACCCTTTCCTTCTCAAAATTTTTGTTTTAATACATTTGCAAGCAATGGCCTCAGTTTTGTACTGTAAGTATTCAGTCTAAATACCGACAATTCCATTGGAATTGGTATTCCCTTTGGCGTCCAAGAAGGACAGAAAGGATCAGCTGGAATTGACCACAAGCTCGTAGGGGCGTCCGGTAAGCAAATCATTGGACTAGCCGCCGTGTTCGTAGCCAGACCAGGCGTGAAAAGCGCTAGCATCGCAATTAGGGCCAAAAATAGGGGGCTAACAATCCGTGCTGCAGCCATTCTACCCCATCCAAATCGCTCTCTTCTTTGGGGTGATTGGGATCTGTCATATTGTTTGTTTCCCTCCCCGAAAGGAGTCGGTGATCGGCGATTATTTCGTTCATTTCGATATCCATTATCCCTTTGTCCAAATCGCGTACGCTCCCCTCTGTTATTTTCCCAGCTTCGGGGTCCATTCTCTCCATATCTTCCTTCGTCTCTTTGTTCMCATCGGCGTCCATTTTGTCCCTCCCTTCTCATTTTTGTTCGGCAATCTCTAACAATATGCCCTGGGCGCCGACAATAATAACAGATTCTTCTTTCCGCTCCTCTGTTAATGGTACCCCCTCGCTGTTGTTGGGCAAGTGCCAAAGCCTCCATTTTGGTTGAAAGCTCGGCAACAGAATCGACCACCCAAATTTTGGTTCGACCTCCTCGCTGCAAGAAGCAATTCAAAATGTTGCGCTAGTTCATACGCGTTTGAATAATTTGCAGGCCTCCCCGCTTTGACCTCAAATTGGAGCTCAGGGGTCAGTCTCTCCAGAAACTCCTCCAACAGCCGCCTCCTTATCGATGATTCAGTATCTCCGGCAAGAGCAGTTCGTATGGCCTCGTTTAGGCGGTTTGCGAATTCGTATACCCTTTCCCCGGGGGCAAGTTACAAATCGATAGGGCTTGTCGCGCAATTGATCGCGTATTCTCGTTTTCAAATTTTTGCTTTAGATGCTCCAAAGCAATCGTTAAGTCAGCGGATTGGGAATCGATAGCTTCCAATTCGGCTCGAGCCTGCCCCTTTAAAATAATTTGCAATCGACTCAGTTTCTGGGGCTCCGTTAGTTGGGTATATAAAAAAAACATATCCTCCAACTTAGAAACCCAACGCAAGAAAGAAATGCTGGGTTGTTCATGTTCGAAAGCATGCCCACTCTCCATCCATTCATTCCCACTCGATTCATTCTCCCATTCCAGGAGTTCCACTCGCCCCCTCAGTACTATCTGTCGCTGTACTTTATCCGCTTCGCCTTTCATTTTTTCAATCATTTTAGAAATTTGACTTTTGTTAGCTTTTCGAAGCTCTCATGGCGAGTTTGCATTTGATCGACTTTTTCTTAAACCTTGATCAACTGCTCCTCGACATGGAAATGGTCCGTTTCCTCCATGTTTTCCAATTCGATCACGGATGTCTCCAGCCCATTTATTCTTCCAATAACGTCGGTATTGAGGGGCCGATTTGCCATTTCATTAATCTCCCTCTCCATTTTACGAAACTGCCGACAAACGGCTAATTCAAATGCTCGCATTTGGGTCAGCACGTTTCTCCAGTTTTGATTTTCTTCTGATGTGAAGAACATTGGGTCAAAATCCGAACCCGTTGCTGGGGGAATGGCAGCGTTTTCCTCCGCTCAGCTCATTTTTACCAATAATCACACAATTCCAATCAGCAAGCAACAAAAAAGTGTTTTTATGCAAATTGAAAAAAATAGCACCCAACTCAACTGGAAAAACACAATTTAACCAGCCACAAAATTTGGAGATGATAGCACAACAGCCCGGCTGGAAGTACACAACTTTGACCAGCTCATTCTTTCACTGCTTCGTTAGGCACTGAGCCTCAACCACCGATCGAACCACAAGAAATTCGGGTCCCGGGTTGTGGCACCAAAAAGTGTTGTGTCCGAACACTTGGGTAGGGATTTCCCGGTTTTCTTGGTTCGGTAACTTTTGGAAAATGCAAGTTTATTTGAAGAAAGTTAAGTTAAGAATTAAGAGTTGGGTCGCTTCAGGCAGGGAACCTGAGATTAAGAATGCAAAGTAAAAACCTGATTTTGGGGGGTTAGAACAGAGCTTATATAGTGGGCCAAGTTTGGGTGGGAGGGACGAGCAGAAGGAACATTACAATGGACTGTTATTGGGATGGGCATAACTTTTGGTCCGGAAGAGATGGGGAAGAGAGTTGATTGATAGGTGAGGTCTGTTGTGGATTTGGTTTGGGGCAATGTGAAAAACAATTTTAAAGAAAAATAGGAAAAGGGGAAATGAAGGGAAGACAATTTTTAGAACGGACAGACTCAACAGTATAAAAACCTTAAAGTAAAAAATTTCATGTAAATATTTTGATTTACATGTTTTAAAATTATTTGACACATACTGAAATTAATTACCCAGGGTAATAATTAGAATAGTTACAGTAACTGTTCTGTTCCTGGTTTGTTCCGACCTCAAGAACAGAACAGGCCAAGCTGGAACAGGAAATCACTGCTGACTACCAAAAATGTTTTTAAAGGTTGGGATTTCTTGAAATTCACGTGTTTCCCGTGCCATAAATAAGTGCAACTCAAATTAAAGTTTTTACATGAAATTTATTATTTAAACTAATAGAGAATTTTATATTTGACGTTCAAAGGAAAATATTTTGCATTTTAGATGTTACTAAATCAGATTTATTTTTGTAATACTTTGTTAATTTTTTAAAAAATTTTACTATTGATTTCAAATAACATGTTTATATTTTTAGAATTTTCGAAATTTACCTAATCATTATCTTAAAACTTTATTTTAAATCAACAAGGTTGACGCTCATAATAATGTAAAATTTGTAAAAATTTAGTTGACAAAAAATCAGTTGCAAATAAACATTTAATTTATAGAAACTAATGTTGAAATGTATTAACGCAAACATTGGAAAAATCTTAGACGTTTCAAACATTTGATACAATTTTCTTTCGACAAATTTCGAAGAATTCGACCTCTCCTTATTATAATTGCATCACTATTTTTTATTTGCACCAAAGTCGAATTGCCAATCGATTATTGAATTTCGATAGCAAATAATTTATTTGCGAATTCTTAACGAAAGATAAATTTTGATATTATTTTATTAACATTCACATACATTTTTTTTTTGCCAACTACCAATATTCAATGCATCCAGAAAAAGCTTGCTTGACATTATTTTATCTGTTATTCTCAATTATACTTCATTTTAGTCATCAAACAGGCTCACTAACCGAATGCCGGAACGGTTAAAACATTTAATATTTTTAATAATTTTATATACAAAACCAATAAAAAATAATTTATTTTCAAGATATTTTGATGTCGGATCGGAAAGTGTTTGATTTAATTCAAGTTGATACTGCCAACGCAAAAGAATCACTCACGAAATGGGTTCCAAAGTGTTTTGGCGTTTTGTATTGCACAAATTCTAATAACAAAATGCCAGAAAATGGGCAACTTAACGGAAAAATTGTTGATGAGATGAAAAAAATACGCCACGATTTTTGCGATGAGATTAATAACGGGAAAAATATGGAAGAAGCAGTGAAAAGCGTTGAAAACAATGCAATTACTCTGATGGCCCATTTGAATAAAGACGCTGATGCGCAACGAAACATCAAAACAATTGCTGACAATTTTTTGCAAAATGAATTAGTCAAAGAGAAAATGCAACAATTTTTGGAACATTTCAAATTCAATTCTTTTTCGGACGCGCTTAACAGTAACAAACCAATTTTCTTTATTTCTTTAAATTTTTCGTTAATTTTTTTGAGTAGCAACCCAAGTATTCTCCGAGCATCGCCACAATGGTCGTCCCGCCCGATCTGTGGCACAGCTTAGACGACAAAAGCGCATGCAAACTGTTAGGGACACTATTCAGAGTGTTTTTGAAATTGAAGAGCCATCGTCAACAGCGGCTTCTATACAGAAAAAGTGCCTATTTTTCGCGGTTTCCATGCTGATTTCGTTTATTGGGATCGTGTGGACAGGCATTGAACTATTCTTCGTCCACGATATGAATAGTGTTCCTTTTTTATGGGCGTTCATCTTTTGTGCCGTAATGTTTATTGCATTTGCCGCTTGGTATTATACACTGTGTGTTCGAAATTGATCACTCAAACTGGTCGTTTCATTTTCAAACTTATGGGGCGTGGGCTGTCTATTCTTCTTCAACTTTTTGTTGTTTATGTTTTTTAACTCTTTATTCATTTGGTATCGGGATTTATTTTGTGTAGTTTTGGATTGTGATAAAATGGATTGTTGATATTATTGTGTAATTGATTTCAATGTTTCGATATTGGACTTTTTAGTTTTATGATTTTACTTGTGCATAACCGGGACGGTCGGAAATTTATTTAAAAAACGGAAAAACGAAAAGATTTTTTTAATGGAAAACGGAAAAAGTTTTCAAGTGAATTAAAATTTATATTTTAATAAAGATGTTTTACAAAATGAATTTTGCCGAAAAGTGCCATCTTTAGTAGTGCATTTTCATCCCCGTCCAAGGCGGGAATGAAATCGGGGATCCCCGTTATCAGGAATGGGCAAACCGGGCAACGGGGACGGGGATGAGAATGGCCGGATAAAATGTCATGAAAAACACGTTTCTGCAGGTTTTTGGGGTCAATAATCCCATTCTGACCTCTGAACCCCGGACTAGAATTCAAACATTTGGTCGGAATTCAAATTTTTCCAAAAAAAATCAGTTTGGCGGCTACCCGTCCGAAGCCCACCACGATTGCCGATTCTGTCCAGTACGGAAGATAAGCCTAAGCCTAGCTTAGGCTTAGCTTAAGACGTCAGGAGATTCGGAAGTTTTGGCTTAGGCGGGAATGAAATCGGGGATCCCCGTTATCAGAAATGGACAAACCGGGCAACTGGGATGAGGATGAGAATGGCCAAGGATCCCCGTGTAGGAAAGGAACTGTGTGTGTGTGTGTTTCTAAAGCATATTTTGATTTTTTATATTGTTAGTAACGATACAACAAATTTCATTGTTTTCGCATTGAGTTAACTTTGCTTTTCCGATTTTTTATTTTTTTACTTTGTTATTACTCTTTTATCTTGAAGGCATATTCAAATAAGAAAAAATGTTTTTTATTGCTCAAATAAAATTTAGCGTATAAGGTTTGTAAAAGTTTCTTCATAGAAATAATTAAATTCTTTAAAAATAACATTATTTTCTTTATTTTAAAATTATTTCGATTTTGAACCGTATTTTTTGTTGAACATGCATTTAGTTTTATAGCGTAGTACTTAAGGTGTAAGATTTTAATCTTTTATAAAATTATTTTTATCAGTAATTTTTTAAGTAGAATATTATTTTTTCAATTACTTATTTTATATAACTGCATTTCATTTATTTTGATTTATATTTCTTCTTCATTAATTTAATCACGAGATTTTTCAGATAACGGCAACAATTGCCATTTAGTTATTAGTTTTTACACCAGTTTGAACATTTTGGAGCCTTAACAATAAAATAATTTTTAGTAAAAAATAAATTTACTTTAATGGTTTTTTGGTTTAATGCAATTTTAAATAACTCATATGTGATTATTTACACTTTATGTTTTCTAATTGATGTAATGCTTTTGCACAAAGGCTAAATAAATTCACTCAGACGGGCGATTGCGCCCTAAATTACGCATTAAGGTTCCGGTACCATGCTTCCACAGAATTATTTGTACGGCTGAGATCCTGTTCCAATCTGATTAAATTTTGAAAATATCTATAAATAATTTATTCTTATAGCAATTTTCTTATTTATTTAAATATCACTATCAATTATAGTAAATATCCATTATTCTGTGTTTAATTTTGCTTGAATTTTTTTTTTTGGTTTGTTTAAATCGCACATTAAATTTTATTTCCTTACTTGTTTGCTTGCGGATAAACAAGTGGATTTATTCCCGCAGGTTGTATTTCTGCAGTTTTGTGTTTAATGAAAAATAGTTATTTACTGCGGATATATTATTCAGGCGTCTTGTTCTCTGGCAGTTTTTGTAATTATTTTAATTTTTATAGTAATAACAGGACAACCTTAGCTTTTAGTCTTTTAATTTTGATGTTTGTTCTTTTTTAAAAATTAGATGTATGTGTTCTCACATTATTTGTCGGAGATTATTATTTATAGTATTTATTTAGCACTTATTTACAATCCAATCATTTTATCAAGTAACTAAAGTTTTTTCATTTAATTTACTTTTAGAAACTGTATGCATATGCAAAAACCAAACATTAACCAATAGAAAATTATATTTAAATAAACAATTTTGCAAATAATACATTCATATATTTTAATTTAATAATGCCGTGGGATGTCAAAGAGGATGCATATTATAATTAGTCAAATTTTTTTATAGTAACATAATTATATTGGATTAGCGAAAATTTACTGAGTTTTCAAAAATTGATTTATAACGCATTCGATGCACAGCTAGATAGTATAAATTCATAAGTGGTAATATTTTCATGCTAAGTAATCTTTTTTTTTTGGTTTTCCAAACAAATTATTCAAAGATAAAGGTTTTCTATATTATTATATTCATTCCGACGTTGGATGGTAACATTAATCGTTAATTTAATATTAAAGTGAGTGTATGGATTTTTTGCGTCTATTTATTGTTCTTACGCAGGAATTAATTACCATAAGTTTTTGACTGTTTTAAGTTTTATTTGTAAATGCATCGATTTAAAACTGCGATTGATGATCAAAGTATTTGCAAAATTGAGAAAGCATTGAAGAAAAACTCCATTTGCCTGCATTTCGTTAGTAGATAATATTCCCAATCAGATTATCGATTGATGACGTCAGAGACGCCATCAACCGATATCTGATCGGGAATATTGGTCAATCGATGTGACAAAACGGGGGATGGGACCTGTGTGCGGGACTAACCGGGGATGGGACC
>MEIZ01000092.1:309465-320106 GCA_001723225.1 Globodera ellingtonae | reverse complement strand
CCCCCCCCCCCCGTGGATCCAATTCCAATCTGGTCGTCCAGTCCAGCAGGAAGGCCGGCTTTCTGCGGGCCCTATTTTTGGCATTCGGCCATATACCAACACCAACCAACAAATTCCCCTTTTTTGAAGCTTAAATTTTCTAATTTTATGCCAATGCTTTAGTGACCTTTTAAATTGTAGCAAATTTGTCTGATTGGAATTTTGTTTCTGTGTTTGGACGCTTCTAAATTTTTATAAGTTTTAAAAAATATATAATTTTTGATGCTTAAAAATTTTAAAAATTCCGGAGTAGCCTACTATATGAAAATTTGTAAAATTCAAAGCATTATTTTTTTTTCTTGTAAAATGTTTCGTTTATTTTTATGCGTTGGCACTATTTTTTTTATAAAAGGGAATGGCATCGGCAAGGCTGATGTTGGCCAAGAATTAATCCGGGTAATCCCACAAAAAGGCACCTGCCATCCAATTTTGTGCTTACAAAATTTGTGCGCATATAAATGTGTTATTCGCGCAGACAAATTGTGCCCCCCCCCCTCCCGTAAGCCATAAATAAATAATTTAAATGATCGAATGAATACACAATGCCAAATTGGGGGCACGGCACCCAAAAATTGGATGGGGGCCAATCAACGAATGGCAGGCACATGCCATCATTTGCCTGATTGATGGAGGCAAAGAAGGGGTTCAAAATTGGATGCTCCCAGCCTAAATTGATGGCACCGGCTTAGCATGTGCCAAAATATGTATGGTTTACAAATTAGTGGAAATTTTCAAAAAGTTGGCGTTTTGTCTTTTTATCCTAATTAACACAGAATTTTTATGTATTTTTAAATCTTAATAAAATATTGGAAAGTAAATTGTACTTTTTAATACAACTCTCAATTTGTCTTTCCATCCTTCCTCTCAACATTTCGGTACCCAAACTCCTCCCCCGATCAATTCGATCGTTTAAAAAAACAAATTATTTTTGCTCTCGACGGGAGTCAAAAAATTCAGACTCAACTAAATAAATAAAAATATTTTTTTGGTTTTTCTTAATTTTTTGTTGTTGAAATCATCGAGCTTAATGAAGCCGGATTCCGGCATTTTGTCGACTCCTTGGATCCTCCAGACCCGGGGGGCCCAAAGAATATTTTTTATATAAATTATAATCCATGTACAAAACACCCATTTTCATGCCCATACATATCACACATTAACGGCATATTTTTGCGTCCTTATCTTTTGCCGGGCATTAAAGTGCCCCCCCCCCCACAACAATTTATGTGTTGTGCTTTATCAGTTCTTAGACGTACATATTTATTATTTTTATTTATTCTCCTCTAAACCCTCCAGCAAAAAATAAAATTGATTTCCCCCAAATCGCAACGTTTTCAGCGGCATAAAACTCATCAACTTTTTTTCTGCACCCTTTTACATAATATATTACAGAAAATATAATTTGTTTTTTTCATCTATTTTTTGCAAAAGTTGTGTAATCTTTCTTAAGATTATATTTCAAAGAAATGTAAATAAAGGGAGAATAAAAATTTTGCAAAAATTAAATATGTACATAATCATTTTTCAAAAATAGCAGAAAATTAATTTAATGTCATTTCATTTCACTATTTTTTCCTCAAAATTTAATGTTTTTTCTTCGTAAATTCTTTATTTTTTCTGCAAAAATTAGGGTCCGAATTAAGGGTCGAAATTTTCCAAAAAAAATGTCCAACATTTTCGTGCCATCCAAGTTATTATAACCCTATTTCCCCCCAGAAATTAGTCCTCTGTCGTCATAAACATATGTAATTAAATCATCCATTAATATTAAACATTTCCATAATTTTTGAAAACAAATTTCCAGGAATTTATTTTGTGAACACTTTAAAACCCCGCGTCACCGCCGCCCGCTACTGCCATCATCATTAGATGATTGTCGTCGTTGTCGTCCCAATCAGCAGCAGCAGCAGCAGCAGAAGGAATTAATTCAAAATCGTCGAGTCGTTCATCCATCGTCAATTTATTCGATCAGAGTTCCCCGCCCCCCCCCCAACAAACATCGAACAAAAACATTCGCTCGCATTCATCCAATTTTGTCGGCAGCCATCGATGTCGGCCAAAAACAGCAGAAGCAGCAGCTCATCCGCCGTCCCCTCCGGCGGCGTGCACAACTCGGCCACAGCAGCAATCAATCCCTCCTGCTCCTCTTCAACGTCCCCCCAAGCGTCGGCGTCGGCGATGATTGTCCACGTCCCCCCCGTCTCCCCCGTCAGTGGTCGTCCCCTCCAAATTCCACGGTTTGTTGTGTCACCAGCACCGCCATCAACCCCAAACCGACCTCATCATTCAATCAATTTTTTCAATTCGGTGAAAAAATGATTGTTGTGTACATTTGTCACATTCTTGGCCCTCTCTGATCATGTTTGGATAGCTGATCATGATCGAATCATGTCTCTGATCAGGTCCCAAATTTACGGTCGGAGTATGGTCTCTGATCATGATCTGGTCCAAGTTTGTGTGATTTCTGGCATCAAGTTTCTGATCTTTCATTATAATTTTCTATTTATTTAGCACTATGCCTCGCGGCGATAACAGTTCACAGTCTGGGATGCTCACAAGTGAACAGATTTGCTCCCGTCTCCCAACTACAGCCGCCACATTCATCCACAGACCAATGTATTCGATGATTATTTAATTCTGATCGGTTATGATTTGATCAGATAGGGGGAACAAAAGAGTCAGATCATTTTTTTGAGAGCCAATTTGATACGCTTTGTCTTGATCATTCCCTCCTAATGATCAGTTTTTGATTTGATCTGCTGTGTTTCGAGCATGATCAGACCCACTTTTAAATTTTATGATCACGCGCATTTACTGCTACAGAATGCCCCTGCTATTGATGAGCATGGTGGTCCTTCTGCTTCAAGCAGTTCATGCAGCACCACCAAACGCTGGGGGCAGGACGTTGCATGTGCCGTACGGTGCTGTTCTCACACTGGATGTTGGGAATGATCGGGCGGACAGTCCGACCGGCTTCCCCGGCTGGGCGCGTCTCAACGACAGCTCGGACAAAATGTACGGTATTCCGCAGGCCAACGACGTCGGCGAGTACACAATTCCGCTTAAAGGTGCGCATAAAATCTATTAAAATTAATTTAAAATTAAATCTTTTAGAGAGAACTGTCAGAATCGATGTTGGAAGCGAGCTGAAGCAGCGATGTGAAGAGGGAAGTCCGACAACCTGGTTGGAGATTGTGGACCCCCGACGGCTCGCCGATTTGTCCATGGAAAATCAATTGTAAAATTTGTTTATAATATTTTAATTTATTTTTTAAATTCTTTCAAAAATATTTTGAATTAAAATTCACAAATTACATATTTTTTATTTTTCTAAATATTTTGTAAATTTAAAAATTTTTTGCCAACAAATTACAACACTATTCATTTTATTAAAATATTTATCGACTTTATGTAAAATGAATTTTTTCCATAACAAAATTTAAAATTTGTTTTTCATAATATTCTACTAATTTATTTTATTAAATTCTTTCAAAAATATTTTGCAATTAAAATGCACAAATTACAAAATATTTTTATTTTTCTAAATATTTTGTAAATTAAAAAAATTTTTGGCCTACAAATTACAAAACTATTCATTTCATTAAAATATTTATCGCCTTTATGTAAAATGAATTTTTTTCCATAACAAAATTAAGCAACTCTGTGAAAACCCTTCTGGACACGTTGAGTGTTCAACTGCAGGACGTGCGACTGTTTGCGTTCGATTATCTGGACAAATATCGGACGGTTACAAAGACGGACCACAAGTTGGAGCAGAGTGCGCTCGGCGAGCAGTTGGTGTTCACGGTGAACATCAGCTGTGGCGTGCTGACCGATCAGGCCATCGACGTGATCAATGCAGCGGCCGAGAATGGCCTCGTTTTTCAGGTCCACAAAATCAGAGAAAAATTGGATTTTTGTTTGTTTTGTTTTATAAATCATAAAGTTTTAGTTTTCAAATTTTAAAAATGAAGCTTTGAAATTTGGATCACAAAAACCCGAAAAACATTTCTGAACAATTTAAAAATTTGTAGTTAGAAATATTTGTAACACAAAGAACCAAATTTTTTTGATTTTCAAAATGACATTGGGACAGAGACGAAATTTTGTATTCCGTTTTTTTGTCCTTTTTCCATATTTCATAAAAAAACAATTTTTGTAGAGAAAACGAAAAAATATGCAACACTATGAATAAGATTTTGAGCAACAAATTGTCGAACATTTTTATTTAATTAGTTTTAAACACTTTTTTGTTTAAAAACAGAATAATAAATGATGTTTAGTTTAAATATAATAAATAATGACGAGATAATTAAAAAGGCTTATTTTTTGTAATATTTCGTTGTATTTTTTTTATATATAATTTTTGGATGTTTCTAAAATAAATTTTTCAAAATCTTTTTGTTTTAAAAATTTGTTATTTTCTTCCGAAAATCATAAAGTCTTTATGTTTTTTAATATTTTCAAAAGTTTTATTAATTTTTTCGATTTTTTCTTAATTAGGCTTATTGCCCGGCAAATGATTGAAAAATTTTTCACAAATTTCCACAGGTTGTCCAAGGATTTTTGGTCATCACAGACGACAATGGTCGTCGTCAAACGGAGACCAATTTGTCGCCCAATCATCTCGCCGCCGATGACGATCAGACGACAACGACGAACGCTTCCAATAGCCAAAACCCCTCAGGCGATGCTTCATCGACTTTCTCGATAGTGCCGCTGATCATTTTGGCATTGATCTTGGCCATTCTGATGCTGACTGGCATCTTCTGGACACTGATCAGACGGGCAAAGTCGGGCAAGGAAAAGCAACAGGCCGACACCAATGGCAAAGGTGTGCCGCCAAATTTGGCGTATAATAATTTGCTGGGATGAATTTGCCTAATTTAATTTAAAAAGTTTAAAAATAATTAAATTGTTCCCTAAAATTTTAGCGCAAGGCGGCGCGGGCCATTTGTCGTCGCCTGCAGGCGATTCGACCACGCCGATGTTGGGCCATAGGCAAAATGGCGACCGAACTGACGGGATGGCACCGGAAAACGGCGGCGTAACGACGACTTGATAGGGCGCGCTTTGGGACCTTTTTTTTTGGCAATTGTCCAGTGGCATTTTGCCACTGGACAATTGAACAAATTTGTTTTGTCCGCAAATCGAATTCAAAAAATTGATTACCCTCCACTTTAATGGCGTTTTGAAGCTGTCAATCTTTATTAATTGTAAAAGAACATTTTATATTTAGGGCAATGCCATCTATATTCAAAAAATGACAGAAATTAAAATGTTATAAATTCGAATGGCAATTTTGAAAAATGTTTCAAGAATGGCATTGACTCACTCATTTTTTTCATCATTCAATCTCTGTGGGACTTTTTCATATTACATTATTATTTTTTAAATTTAGCATTTATTTCCTCCTCTTTCTAATGGTCCATTTTTATTACAGGGATGAAACCGGATGTCCAAAAAATGACCGGAATCCGGTATTCTGGCCCAAAAAGCGTCCGGAATCCGGAAAAATTCTCGATTTTTTAGTGATTTACCCATGGATTCAATCAAGGCTTTTGATCAAAATAAGTCTCTTTAAAAACATTTTATTTACATTTTATCTGTCAGGCCCTTCGTTTGTGACCAGTCACATTATAATATCCTTTTTTTAATTGAAATTTCAAATATTTTAAATGTTTTTGTCACTTTTGTACCCATAAAATCACGATTGGTGGCCACAGTCACAGATACTCTATTTTTCATAACAAAAATGTCATTTTGAAGAAATAATTGGCGCCACCTGTCGTAATAAAACTAAAATTTTCTTCTTCCACTAAATTTCCGCCATTTTAATGGTTATATTTTGACGTTTATAAAAAAGAAAATACCTAATCCTCATGCCCTCAATAAAGGAAAGGGCACGCACAGAAAGCCTTCAAAACGCGAGAAATTTCGGTTAGGTTAACCGAGACTTGAACTAGGGTTGAGCCCCGACCCCTCGGGGGGGGGCGGGAAAGTCGGGGTCGGGGTTGGTCGGATTGGCAATGTTCGAGGTCGGGGTCGGGGACGATCCCATTTTGTGGCTCAGGGTCGGCGTCGGGGCTTAACCCTAATTTGAACAAAAAAAACATTACAATGATAGCACAAAGCTCAACCAATTGTTGAGCCACTACAAAAGCATTTACAGAAATAATTGATTTGAAATATTTAATGCAAAAGCATTGCATAGATCACACACATCCTAGGTTATATTTTTGTTGTAAGGGTAGGGGCATGGGCTGCTTGATCACGCCGTTGGTAACATCAATGCTGCCCAGCAGGCGGCCTGGCATTTGCCAAACGCGACGTTGCACGCGAGCAGTGCCGGTGCCGTGGCAACCCCGGCGGTGACCGTGCCAAACACTGCGCCTGCAGCCGTGTAGCATGTAACAACCAGTGTGGCGCAACCAGCTTGACAAATGCCATACGCCATCGGGCCACCATTGGACAAATGGACGACGAGCAGGAGAATAAGCAAAACGGAAGAACTTAAAAATAAGTGGCCATGGAGTTATGAGTTTTGACGAAATTTTGAGAACACTTACAGTTTGGAGGAGGCCATCATCGTTGAACACTAATAAAAATGGAAAAGTAAAAAAATTAAACAAGAATATGCAATTTAGGCTTAAATAGTGAATATTGTTTTTTATGCCACGTATAAAAATTGGCATTTTTTCCGGACCGCGCGCGAACCAGCCCCTGTCGCAACAAGTCGATCCCCAAGCCCCCCCCCCCCCCGGGGGGGGGGGGAAATCCGAAAAAAGGATACAGCGCGCGACTGATAAATTTAATATACAAGCTTGTCTGAACATTTCCGCTCTTCACATTCTTGTTGATGCCAGCCTAAATTGTATACGTGGCATAAAAACAATTATACAAAATTCCGAATTTTTTTCACAAAAGCTCAATAAATAATCCGAGAGATTTTCTCGACAAAAAAATTCCAATCAAAGTGCAATTTTTTAATTCATTTGGTGGCACAGAAATCACATTAAATTAATGTCGAAAATCCAATCTTTTTTTTTCGACAAAAAAAAAATTCCAATTAAAGTGTAATTTTTATAATTCATTTGGAGGCACAGAAATCATATTAAATTTATGTCAAAGATCCCCAAGTTTGGTGTGGGTGCTCTTTTGGAAGGTGTTGCTCTATGATTTCACTTTGGCATTTTCTTATCCCCCGGCGCTATTTGCCATTTAATTTTGAGAAGAATTTTCAGATCTTTGAAGACATTTTTGGCATAAATGGAACTTGTTGTTACCAACAGACTGCTCGAGGATATCAAAAAGCAATTCGTTTTTCATATTTGCCAAAGATGCCGAAAGAATCAACGACCAAAAATGTGAACAATTTGCTTCCGAATTGTCTATAAAATGCACAATTATTTCAGCATTTTTCATTATTTTTAAAAATAATAATAAATTTCATTTTAATGGGGAAATTTTATATTGAATTTAAAAAAATTTATGTGCATATTTTGCAATTTTTGGTGCATTTTTAATGCGCATATTTCAAGATTTTATGTGCATATAATTTACACGCCCTAATAATTACAGTGTCTAGACCTATACATGCCAAAAATAAAATGCCAACTTTTGTTTTCATTTCAAAACTGCCTTGGGGCCTGTAATTGTGCCAATAAAACAAAAACAAATAAAACAATTTGAGGCCCGATTTCCGTTTGACCTAATAAAAGAGGCTCAGACAAATTATATTTAAACAAATCAAATTTATTATTTTGAACATTTCGTTTAAATGTAAATATTTAATAAAGGAAACCCAAAAAAAATATGTAAAATAATAATTTCCTAAAATTTTACTTTTATATTTATAATATGGCCATTTTTGTTCGGATTTTTGTGGTTTAAAGTTAATTCAAATTTCGTTTTCGACTTTTACAATTATGGCCAAATGTATTCGCCGTATTGCTGACGCTTAAGTCTCTGTCTGCTCAATCGGATTAAATATTGCCAAAAAAAGAACAAATTTTAGCACTTTTACGGTGAATTGTCGTAGTATGTACTTAACACACCGGCGACGGCGGATGGTTGTCGGAATTTGGCATCCTTTGAACCTCTGGGGCAAAAAGCTGACGGGTTCATTGACCATTTTAATTTGAAACGGCACAACTCTTCTCAAAAGCGAACAAAAATGTTACCATTTTTAGCTTGGCTAAGCCGAAACAAATCATTGCGTTTTCAAAAATTTATATTCCTTAACTTGCCGATGTTTGGTTTTTTTCATAGTTTTTGCTAATAATTTTTTAATCACAAATCTTTTGGGCTTTCTACCATTAAAAGTAACAAAATGATGCCTAAGGCTATTCCGTATAATTGTTTTCATCAGCCAAATCAGCCGGATTTGGGTACCAAAAGTCGAGACTGTTAAACCCATAAATTTTTCAAAAAATTTGGCAAAAGCCCGACAAAAATTAATAATTTTTTTGGTTTTTGGAAAGGCCAATGCTGCTTTGCTGCTTTTTGTGGGGTTTCAGGAGCTTTGTGAACTTTTTGCCAATTTCTTGTGGATTTTTTTTGGAATTTAATGAAAATTTTTTTTTAAAAACTTATAAATAAACTATTTGGCATAATGTTGCTTCAAAATGTAACATCCGATTTTTCGACTAAATTGTTCAACAAAACTGCAGTAAAAATTGAAGAAATGTCCAACAAACGAGAGTTTCTTTCTTTTGAATTCAAGGGAGTCGTACAAATGCTGCTTTTTGTCTACTTTTTTCTGAATTAGTTTTTTGGGAAAAACATCACATTCCAACCCAATTTTGGTTGAAAATTCCTTAACAAAATGAGTAAAAAAAATCCCAAAATTTTCTCGGAAGCGGCGCCTATCGGCACCCCCAACCCCCATCCCCGCCCCTTTTCCCCAAAATTTTTGAACAAATCGCGCTCAAAAAAATAGCTAAAATGCTAATTTGTGACAAGAAATTGCTCAACTCAAATTGTTTGTACCCAGAAATATACCGATTTTTCCTTAAATTTTTAATTTAATTATGAAGACATGTCGAATCTGCTGCTTTTTTCACGTTTCTGATGCTGCTTTTAAAAATTTTGAGATGGCACCCCCGCTGGCTAAATTAGGCTCTTAAAAAGATGGCAAATGCCGAAGCTTCCTTTATCTCTATATCAGATTAATATAAATTCATTGGCCGTAAATTTTCGCACTTGTTATGATCTTTAAAACCTTTAAAAATCCACTATTAATAGCTGCACTTAGACAAATGATTTCCGCCGGGCATTTTGTGCTTCTTCATATTTTGTGTTCCCTTTTTTTTGTTGAAAATTGCGTACTGTCTGTAATTATATGTTTATAATTAAAATTATATAGATGAACATCACTTTTTAACGCTCAAAAAAATAATAAAAAAAGGAAATGAAATATGTAGGGCTTCTTCCCTCAATCAGAATTGCCAATTCCTTTAATTTAATCATTTCCATAAAAGAGAAGCCCCTATAGTTTTCTGAAATTCTAAACGTAAAGTTTAATGGACAAAAAAAATGAATGTTTAGGCACTCTTTAAAAACAATTTTTTGTATGTTTAATTAATTAGATTAAATTAATTTTTTTGACAAGACTAGTGATTCCGGTTCCGGTGCCGATTCCAACGGTTCCGGAGGCTGTTTCGGAACCGTGAAAAAAACCGGAACCGTTTTGGAACCGGAACCGTCAAAATCAGGAACCACATTGGAACCGGAACTGTGGAGCCGCTAGCAAAAAAATAGAACCGGGAATCACTAGACAAGACTAATTAATACTTTTTGATATATTAAAAATATTTTACTTCCCGTCTGGGCGATTATGCCTCGAGGTTATACACGCTTAGTAAGCGATTCTGGTGACCACTTCCACATTCCGAGACTCCCTCCCGTTGACACATCACAGCGCCGGGGGCATTAAGCCTACTGTTTATTAAAAATGGCATTTTGTTCCGCACAGCCACACAAATTAGTCCGTGCTATTAGACAAAATATTAAAAATTTGGGCATGAAATTAGCAAGCTATATGTTTGAATTTAATTAGGCATAACTTTTGTGAAATTTGTCTGATCATTTGGCTTCTTCGATAGCATAAACTAATTGTAAGCTTTTGAAGGGTACCAAGTTTGTGTTAATCGGTGGACTTAAAGAAAGTTATGCTTAAACTTTTGTACCTTTTATACTTTAAATTTAAAAGTGCCAATATGCGTAGTGCGTCAAAATATTTAAACCAAATTTAATCCGGTCTCCGAATTAGCCCCGTCCAATCCTTTCACAATTTGCGCCCACTCATCTTCAAATTTGTTAAAACGTTTTGGCATCGTAAGCGCCCCGCCATACAATCCAGGGACAGCTCGTTTCTTCCAAGCTTAGTCGTTCTTCAGAGTGAACGGAAGCGGTGTTCGGAAAAATAAAACATCCCATAAAAAACAAAGTCGGCGTTTTTTACATCTGATCTTCATTAGATGTGCTGTCTAATCACTTTGGCTTTTGCTTGTTCATGCCTTAAAAAAACTGAAAGCATTCAAATGATAATTAAATTTCACAACGATTTGATACTCAGACAAAAAGTTATGGCATTCTGTA
>MEIZ01000092.1:285382-304154 GCA_001723225.1 Globodera ellingtonae | reverse complement strand
GGATATAACCGAATGAAAAAATCCGGAAACCAGAATTCCTGACCCAAAATGCCCGGAATTTCAATTTTTGATAATAATTATGGTAAATAATAATGGGGGGGTCGGCGATGCCGATAGGTGCCGCCGAGAAAATTTTGACTCAGAATTGCAACCAAAATTTTGAAAATACGCCATCTAAGCTTTTAGGAATGGGAGGGGCTCGGCGCGCCGAAAGGCGCTGTCGGGGAAATTTTTTTGAGGGAATGTTAAGAAAATTGGTCCAATAATTTCCAATTTACAAAGAAAAAATTTCAACAATTTTTAATTATTACCTATTTCGTCCACCATAGATGCCCACCGAAAGTGATAAAAGAATTTACACAGGCGGGGTTCGAATCCCAAACCGAAAACACTTCAGGCCCCACCACTCACCATTAAAAATTCCATCATTAGGGGTGTATTTTTTAAACCAATAAACCGGTATTCCCGGTTTTCGGTTAGGCTGACGACCCCCGGTTTTAGATTTCGGTTTGGGCCAAAAAACCGGTTTTCGGTTTCGGTTCGGTTAACCGACCGTGAACTATGTATACTCAAATATTAATGTGTAAAAAACGATTACAAAAGTTTTCTTTATTTTTAAAACAAACGACAGACACATAACACCGTTTTCTTCATTTTTAGGCATTTATGAATGCCGTCAATCCGGTCAATTACATCATTTGTGTGGAGCTGTATTTGGACCCCGGTGTGGTTGTGCCATTTGTGCTAACAAACAATTGGACTGGGGAATTGTTGGAATTTCGACGCATTAACGATGCCGTGTGGCTGTTGGTGCGATGCCCAATTGTGCGTAAAGAAGCGGAGGACAAATGGGCCAAGTGGGAAATGGAAGCAATTTCGTTGAATTGGGATTGCCCATGGAATCGCATTTACATTGCCTTCAACGACAGCGACATCGACCTCTCATCCATTTTAATTTCACAGTTTTTAAATGGTTGTCAAATCGTTTAGTCTGTGCGTAAAGATAGAATTCTTCGAGCACTTTTAAATGGGGCCATCAAAATTTCCGTCCGGACCTTTTTTGAAATCGGGGTTCCTGATTTGTCGGATATCTTTTGAGAGCCGGACACCGGTTTTCGGATATTTTTAAGAGCTTATTTGAGAGCCGGATTCCGGCCTAGCATTATTTAAAATATTCAATAATACGAGGAGTTACATAGTATTAGTTGAATACCTTCACAACATTTAATTTTAGTAAAAATTCGAATTTTACCCTTTTAAGTGAACCATTGTATTGGTCTCGAGTCTCGGTGCATTGAGTCCCGGGGCAGCAAACATTTTGGACAAATGTTTCTGAAATGGACCGTCAACAAATGGAACCGGAACGGCACACTATCTGCAATTAAGTGCCAAAAATGCTAAACTTATAAATTATTTGGCACTGATCTGCTGGTCCGGCACTTATTTGAATCATTCCATAATGAATAGAGACCGGATTTTTAGGGACTAAAATACCGTTACCGGTCCGAAGTTTTGAAAATTTACCGGGATTTTGCTGGCATTTTTTGGCGGTAAAAACCGGGAACAGTAGCACCGGTATGCAAAAAATATGCACGAAACCCAAAATACTTTTAAATTTCATTAATAGGGGGGAACAGATTTGTGCACCAATAATAATTAAAAAGGGTTTTCAATTGTTTGCCAAATATGAAAATTTCTGTTTTTTTGTTTAATTGCATTTTTCGTGTTTTATAGACCAAGATGAAAAGTTTGAGAGGTACACGTATTCCGTCCATAACAGATTAGCAAATATTTAAGTAAATCTGACTTATTTAAAATCATTAGATGCCAAAACGTTTTATTCCAATTCAGTCATTCAAATACTTCCCGAATTCGATTCTCAATTTCCTGAACATTTGCCGCGGCATTTTTTTCCACAGAATGTTCATTGACAAAATTCGGGTGCAATTTGCTGTCGTTTAAATAGCTTTTTCCATCTAATCAAAGTGCGTGATACAATTTGCAACCTTTTGGCAATGTCCTCGTCACTAATTTTAGGATTTTCGTCCTTAATTTCATAATAACATTTCATCAATTCCGTTTTTTCGCTGTGGGAGTGTTTATTTGGTTCTGCAAAAGAATTTTAAATTAATTTAAAATAATAATAAAATTGGGCTCGAAATATACTCACTGGTTTGGCCAAGTTTACGTTTCCACCTGTAAATTGTCATAACACTGAGTCCCAACTCTTTAGCGACAGTTTTATTTATTTCATTTTGATAAGAGTTTTTGAATCCGGCCCGCTTCAATTCGGCTTTCTTTTGATCAAATTTTTCTACCAAATTTTGTTGCTCATTTTTTTGCTTCTCAAAGTTATGCCGTTGTTGACTTAGTCCAAATTCTTTTTTCCATTTGTATATTTTTTTGCGATTGACTTTTAAATGTTTTGCAATTTTCTCCTCAATTTGAGCTCCTTCTTTGTAAGAAAATGCCCCTTTTTGCTTAAATTCGTCTTTCATTGCGTGGAATTTGTCGATAATTTTACGTCTTCGCTCATCTTCAGCAATATTTTCGTTTGAAGACATTTTGTTCTGTTCTTCGCCAATTTTGGCATTATCAGAGTGATCAGACTCTGTGAGAGGAGGATTCTGATCAGATGAATTTGGTTTAATTTGTCTAGAGTGATCAGACTCTGTGAGAGGAGGATTCTGATCAGTTGAATTGGGGGTAATTTGTCCAAGCTGATCAGTTGAAATGGGTTCAATTTGTCCAAATTGATCAGTTGAATTGGTGGGTTCAATTTGTCCAAGCTGATCAGTTGAATTGGGTTCAATTTGTCCAAGCTGATCAGTTGAATTGGGTTCAATTTGTCCAAGCTGATCAGGTTCAATTTGTCCAAGCTGATCAGTTGAATTGGGTTCAATTTGTCCAAGCTGATCNTGGGTGTTCTGCCGGTCGATTTGGTGATGGACATTTTGTCCAAAGTTTGTTGGCGTCGGCATTTTTAAATCTTCGGCTTCACCTTTGTCCCACCATCCTTCTCCGAATATTTCATCAAATGTTTTGAGCTCCAATTTAACGGATTCGGCTTTGTCCAGTAAATTTGTTGCGAAGAATGCCGCCAAAATTAAAATCAAAAATTTTTCCATTTATTTGGGCAATATAACCTTTGAATTAAGGGGCATTTATATGAAATTCCAATTAATTATATAATAAACAGAAATTCGTTATGGAAAAATTGTCAATTATTTTTGTGTTAACGAATTTCTGTCAAAAATTTTCTCAAATTTTAAGAAAAATAAATTTTTACAAATACTATAATAAATATTTTTTATTGAAAAAAAAATTATTGAAAGTAATAAATGACAGCCACAATTGAAATGGGCTTTTATTTATATAAAATATTCCTGATTCTCATAAATATAATTTTTTGAACTGGAACCAAATCAATATTCGTGACATTTCCTACATATTTTTCTTAAGCATTATTCATTTTATAAAAATAACGATCGATTGTGAATATTCAAATGAAAAAATATTATAATTTTAGGACAAAAACGAAACCCAAAAACCCACGAAAACAAACGAAATTTGTCCACCCCTGCTGCCCGGGACCGCGACAAAAATGGAACTAGCTGGAACGGCAGACTATCTGCAATTAAGTGCCAAAAACGCTTAAGTTATAAATTATTTGGCACTGATCTGCTGGTCCGGCACTTATTTGAATCATTCAAAATGCTCTCATAATGAAATGGCTTATTTAGCATTAATAGTGGGCGTGCTGGTTGCAGTTGTGCTCCTCTGTTCGATCGGTTTCTGTCGTTGTACCGGCACTTTCCTTCCGCTGTTTGCTGTGCTGCTGCGGTTGGTGTTGTTCAGCACCGTACCCGTTGTTGCTCCACCGAGCGCTGGTACTGTAACAGCAACAGCGGACTAAAAAATTATTATAGAAAGATCAAATTTGAGATAAATTTATTGGACAAATGGACAACGGATTAATCTGCTATCATTAGGGCTGCGGATTTATATGCTCCAAAAAAGGCCAAAATATGCCAAAAATGCCGAAATATGTTTTTTACGCGAAAGTTCAATTTTTTGGCTTTTTTTTCAAAAACGACTAAAAATCTATAGTTAAAGAGGAAAATTATTTTTCAAAGCAGCCAGAATCAATGATTTTGCATGTATTTTGTCAAAAATACCAAAAAAAATATGCTCGAAATATGTTCAAAACCCCAAAATATGCTTTTTCCCCCAAAAACCCCGAAATATGTCAAAATATGTAATTTCAACCTTAAAAAAGCTCAAACCAACGCGAAAAGGCTATTTTTGGGCCGTATACCTCAGAAATATAATATGTTAAACATATAAATCCCAGCCCTAGCTATCATCAAAGTAATTTGGGACAAAATGTCACCTAAAAGAAATCGGACAAAATGCCAATGAGTGTTCAAAAAGTGTTTTCGTCATTTGTTCTTTACATTTAGTCCGTTTTGACCGAAATTCCTTGTTACGTTTTATCCAAGTGACCTTTTGCCCGCTTGCCTCAAAAAAGTTATTAAGGCTGGTCGTTTAATTTTAAAAAAAATTTAAATAAAATCAAAAAATATTAAAAAGCGCACCGACGATTCGCCCAAACTTGTGCTTGGCATTCCGCCCAGACTGGTGCTCACGGTTCGGCTAAAAAATGCGGGTGCCTGGCACAACCGCCGGGTTGCCACTGTTGCCGCCGTTATTGGCATTATTTGTTTGAGGGCATTTGCTTAAAAACAAAAATAAAATAAAAATTCTTTCAACAAAAAAAAAACAACGACCTCCGACGCTCGGACTTCGCTTAAGGCGTTGCACTGCAAATGCACCACGTCTTCGAGCAGTTGACGGAGTGCACTGGCGTTTTTTCTAAACATTTTTTATCCTACAAAATTCAAAAAAAACATTGTGCAACAACTTTACGACTCCGCTGCTGGTGTTGCTGGCTTGGCGACGCACGTCGAGCGTGCGGCGGCGCGTCGTTGCAGAGTCGCAGACTTGCCTTTGTGAGCTTGCGATGCCGGAAGGAGCTCGCTGCAGAGCCGCCTCCGGCAAACTTCGTGTTGCCTTGAAGCGAGATCAGCGCACGCTGCTGCAAACATTGAACAAATTCGTGAATATTAATTCAGAGCTCCGATATCTGCGGATTTTTTTCCTCATTCTGTGGGTTTTGGAAGGCCAATGAGGATTTTTTTTTGAAATGCCGATTTGCGGATTTTTGTGATCTTTTGAGATCCTTGGGGGCTTTTTGTGCTTTTTTGGGAAAATTGACCAATAAAAAGCATTTTTCTTAACAAATATCGTTAAAATCTTCAAAAAAAAATTTCAGAAAATTACAGTATTTTTTAAATTTTGTTTCAAATCTCTTAACAAATTGAGTCAAAAATTCAAAATTTTTAGATATAAAATCGCTAAAAATGCTCATTTGTTAGAGGAAATTGCGCAAATCAATTGTTTGCACTGATAAATATAACGAAAGCGAAGTTAACTTAAATTTTTGACTTTAAAGAAGAAATGCCGAATTTGCGGATTTTAGGTAGCACATGAGGATTTTTTAATGCTCCGATGCGGATTCTAAAATTTTGAGATCGGAGCTCTGAATAATATTAATAGTTTAAATTAAAATCTTCTGAATCAATTATCTGATCATGACTGATCAAACTGTTCAGGATTGTATCAGTCAGATCAGCTTGAACTGTATCACAAAAACACTGCCTGCAAGTCGTGGGACAACGACTGCACGACGGCGTCCACCGTTATTGCTGTAACAGTTGCGCTATGCTCCGCAGTTATGGACAGAGAACTCTGTTTGGACCAGTCGCCACTGATGGTCGATGATGAGCATCGCTTAATGATGGCACACAATTTTTGATCAAGGATCATTCGAGACAACACTGATAATTCTTAAATACATTTACTTAAATTGACTAGCATTTGATGGAATTCTCATCGCATTCAATGAATTACAAATTAAAAAATAATTAAATTATTGAATGGTGTTACGACGGCACCGGCATTTTTGTGTGATGGAACATTTTGTCAGTGAGTGCCACAGAGAACATGGACCACGCGGAAGCAGCGAGCGGATAAGCACGGACACAATCCTGACAGAACATCACTAAACATAAAATTATAAGATAAATCTTTTCAATTAAAAATAGAAAAATGCAATTTTTTTTTGTACATTCTAAATTGTTTAAATTTTTTTATTTTTTTTTATATTAGAAAACATTTTGGTTTAAAAACAAATATTCTTTCAATTGTTTGGAGATTGTATATAGCCAGTCTATAGTTTGATTAATACAAATGAATTAAATCTATCTATAACTCATCAAATTACGCTCAATGGATAATGCCACAAAGTCCAATATTATATCCTTTATTTATCTTACAAAATCTCAAAAACAACAGATTAAAATCAAAAAAGAAATATTGTTTTAAAAAAATCATTTTTTTATTTTTATTAAGTTTATTTAATGGGTATATTTATTTTCAATTTAAATTTAAATCAAATAAATATTGCCTTCAGCGAACACTTCGCCCAATGAGTGCCATAATTTCTTGTCAAACCCAAAAGGCATTAGGCGCGCATGTGCACGGCCTTAAAAAATAATGATTTTTGAATTTTAAAAAAAATTGGACCAATTGTCGCCGGATCCCAAATTGGCTTTTGAAATGGAACATCAAACAGAATGCACATCACTCCGTCGATGAGCTCAATCATCAGATGGGCTAAAAATTGGGAATATTAAATTCTGTGATTTTAAATTTGTTGCGGAACACGAAATTTAAAAATTTAAGCAACGCCCAAGCTAATCATAAAACGATCAATCAGTGCATAATCATAATTTAGCCCCTGATTGAACGAAACCTGATCGATTTGGGAAATAATCAATTCAAAATCAATCGATTAAGCCACAAATGATGGAAGCCGATCGACTTAGCTTATTATCCTACAAAATCAATCAAGTTAGAAAGAAGCATGGATTTGCTTATTAGCAATTACAGCGCAAAAAATACCGATTTTTTTAATTTCTCGACGGCGCCTCAGGCAAGCAAAAATCCCGCATTCCCAAAACAAATCCTCGGGATTGATCAGGATTTGTCGAGATTACGACCAACCAGCCCTTTTTGAAAGATTCAGTCCGGATCAATTAGTGTTTAGTCGAGATCCCGGTCCAGAAAAATCGATTTTTTGGCCAACCTCTAATCCCTACCGTGGTCCCGCACAGTGACAATTGTTTCTGCCCGGCACTGTTCCGGGCAACTGCCGCTGTTGGAGGACGCCTTCCTTAACGCCGCTTTTCGTTGCTTTCGCTCCATCAAACATTTCACAAACGCACTGCGATAGAAGCAATGCTTGACCTCGGGATTTTTGCTCATCAAATTCTCAAAAATCTAAAAAATTTTTTTGAATTTGTTGTTATTAAAAAATTTATTTTTGATTCCAGGAACCTTTTCCATGATTTTCAACATTCCTCTACCGGACGTTTTCGGAGGCTCTGTCAGGCGATTCCATGTCACGCGAAGGGCTCTGCGCTAAAGTAATTTTAAAAAATTAAAATTTTTTAAATCAAAAAGTGCCGTAATTTTTGACAAATGCCGTAGCGTCGTATCAAATGGTTAAAAATTCTTAAAATTTACGCACATGCCCATCGCTGAGTTTGGCGTTGAACTCGCCCACAAACTGGGCCAACGACAGATATTCACGTTGCTGTTGTTGCTGATACTGCTCGAACGCAGCGAAGCTGGTGAACGGCTCGGAGGTGGGGCCGGCAGTGGACAGCAGAACGGAGTCATCACCACCGGCACCGAACACATCACCGCCGGTCGACGAAAGCGCCCACGGGGAGAGGCCGGTCTGGGACGATAATTTGGAACCTTTGGGAAAAACAAAGAAAATTGGCCGGTCTGGGACGATAATTTGGAACCTTTGGGAAAAACAAAGAAAATTTACGGGGACAAATTGGGTTTTATAAATAAAATTTTTGTTTTGGAAAAAAAAAATTATTGACAAATCGCCAAAATGAATTTAAGAAAGACAAATAGCCAAAAATTTAAATTTAAAACAGATGCTTTAAAAAATGCACGTTAAGTTGAATACAAATTTAAAAAATCGTAGAATAAATTTTTATGCTATTTTTTAAATCACAAAATCAAAAAATCGTAAATAAGTTTTTTTTAAATATTTTTAAAAATTTAAATTACAGACTCCGACTGCGCATGAACGGATGCGACTCGGAGTCAATTTGGGACACCAAATATTCATCGTTCAACTGTTGGATGAGTTTACGACGCTGAATTGCTTCTTTGATGCGCATCATTTTGATAGGTTTTTTCTATAAAAAATTTGTATAATTGAAATTATTTAAAGTAATTGTTTATATTATTAATTTCTTTTTAAATACTCGTGTGTGTATCTCCTGATAAGACCTAAAATTTAATTAAATTTACCTTAAAAAAATGATTGACTTTATTATTTATGATATTTTACGATATATTTTAAAATTTTAAGAAATTATCATTATAAATATTAAATTATTATTAATTGAATAATATTTAAAAATTAATAATTCTGACTAAATTACATGAATCATAGTTAATAATCAATTTAATTTGTTGAATAATAGTTAAATAAAATATTTAGAACTAAATGCCAAAAGTCTTTAAGAGCAATAACGTTTTAAAGAAAAAGAATGCCTCCTTTAGTGTGGGAGAGTTTTAAAACAAAAATTTAGGATTTGTTGAGGGGCAGCAAATTGAAGAGAGTATTTTTAAGAGAGATTTACATAATTTCCAAAACATAAAAGCAAAACATTATGCCATTATGAATGTGCGCATCCGGAGATGTTGCCGCGTTTCGCATAAATTCAAAATGCGTTGTTTTATTCCAAAAAAGAAAATTCAAAATTCTGAAAGTTGCACAACAATATTAATTTTTTAACTTTGGGTTCGTGTCAGACAACATTAAATGGGGAGTAGGACAAAGGTCTTGCGAAAAATTGGGCGTGCACATTGATCATTGTTTAAGTCCAACGATTTTATCAAAAATGTTAAAAAACCGATTTGAACAGCGCCAAACGTTTAATTTGTGCAAAATCCAATCCGGAAACTTGTGCCACTCCAGCAAACTTCCGTGGCAATTCTATCATCGTAAGCGTAACTGTACGAGGTGGGAAACGCGGCACGCATTGCGTTGTAGCCAGCGATCTGATCCGAAGTCCAGCCATGGGTTGGCCCACAAGTTTCCGGCTGGTCATGCGCATTCCGGCAACACACGGAGTCCGTGCCGTACGCCAAACACACACTTTTCACACGCTTTTTCTGCAAAAATTCAATTCAAAATTCTATCAAATTTTATTTCTTTCAAAACTTACGCTATTTGAATCAACCATTTTCATGGCTTCCGGTACCGTATCTGCCAGCTTGTCCAAACTGTTGCCCAATTTGGTGTCGTAAGTGACAGATGGACAATTTGGCACTTGAACACTTATCGGCACATTGGCACCGTCCACGTAGCTGACGTCATACGTTTGTTTACCGTCCGCATCGAAAGTCCATTCAAACAGAGAAATTGGCGGCATGGCCGCTGACAAGCTGCAGAGTGCGTTATTCTGAACGTTTTGAATTTCATTTTTAAAAATCATTAAATTTAGTGTTTGAAAATCATTAAATTCAGAGGCCCTAGGCCAAAGAATTTATTGCCCACCGGTTTGTCACAGTCCGTGTTGGCCCACAAGCGTTGGGCACTGCTCACTGACGGCACATTTTTTGTTTCTGTTGCGCCGGCCGTCAAATTTACTTGCACAGCACCGGCCACAAAAATTTCAAATGGACATCCGTTGACCAAAGTGAGCTGGACGCCTTCACAATTAGTGATTATCGACGGCGCCGAAATTCCCGGTTGGCATTTTTTGGGAGTTTCGGTCGAGAAACAAACTTAATGACTCCGAGATCAGATACAAAATTTTTGTTTTAAATCACACATCTTTTTTGACCATTTTATATATTTTTAAAATAATTATTGTATAAAGAAAACAAATATAATATTAAAAGTTAATTAATTAAAGATAGCAAAGCAACGCAATTTACCGTTATCTGTGCTTGCATTTACTCCAAATAAATTGTTAACTGAACTTTTTAATTAAAACTCATTTAATTTTAATTTTAAACCTTGGATTATGAACAAAATTGATATAATAAATGAAGCCATTTTCAGCAAATTTAATGATATTGCTCAAAAAACAATTAAATTAGCTCATATTTTTTTAAATACCTAGCTGCTTTTATTTGTCAAAATGGCGTTTATTGCGTAAGCTTATTTATTATTCATATGCATTCATTGAAACTTAAATTAAATAAACAAAAAATGCACTGATTTATTCTCATTTTGTTGGATTATGACATGACGCAAGCCTTGAAGCGTAATTATTAAGCATTTAAATTACAATTATTCTTATTTTACTCAACCGGATTTTGCACCGGGACAAAAGCAAGAAAGAAAGTGATTATTTTCCAAATAATTAAAAAATAAATTGAAAAATGAAAAGGTTTGATATTTATATCGGAATGCAATTAGTGTTCGCTTTTATTAGTAAGCATTCCGGTTTGTTGTTGTCGTACTATGAAATATTTTTTTGTTTGTTTTAATTCCACCCAAATAATATGTATGACGTAATTGTAGTATTTTTGTGTTCGTTACATTATTGCATTATTTGGTTTGGTGAGTCATTTTAAGATGCACTAATTTGTAAGCATTATTTAATACAAATCATGTCCGATATTTTTTTCCTACTATTCGACCGGAAAATTATGTTCATTTTCTACCATTTTGTGCTATTTTTCTTAGTTTTTTTTGTTTATATTGCTTATCCTAAAATCGGCACAGTATATTTTGGGGGAATATTTTTTTGCCAACTTGAGAAGCCCAGAATTGAATCAGAGCGACCTTTTTGTCAATATAAATCAATATTTCTGGATTTTTGAGAAAAATCATTATTTCAAGAAAATTTTCTTACCCAAAAAAGCACCACTAAAAATGACTTTTTCTTGAACAAAAATGCATTCCTGATGATGGCATTTCCAGCGACAAATTTCAAGTGACAAAAAAGCCTTATTGGCTAATTTTATGTATTCTAATTTAAAAGAATTCAATATGGTCGCGTATTTAATTAGCAGCGTTTTTGTTCAAATTCGGGAAAACAAAATTTAAAAAAATAGCCAACCATCCAAATAGTACCAATGTCGGCGTATTACTTAAAAATTAGGATTATTCGAATAATCCCAGTATTATTTGAAAATTTTCTACGGCCAGTTTCACAAAAGTGTAAACTTCGAATTAACTAATTTGAAGTTGAAAGAAAAACGTAAGTTTCAAATTGATTTTTACTGAGTTTAAAAAGTTTTCAAATAATTCTCAAGCGCCGTATTCTTTGAGTATTTTCAAATAATACTAAGTTTATTCGAATAATAATACGCCGACGCTAATATTGAATTTGTTACGATTGATTTACAAAAATTCAATGATTTTGGTGAGTCAAAATGTGACATTAAGTTAGAAAGAAAGGAAATGACCTTTCTTTTTAGCCGTAAGGGAGCTTATGACAACAAAACGTATGCAAACAAAAATGACTTATTCATTATTTGAAAACTTTTGGCCATTCTAACCCATAACTTCGGTCGGTTGTGTATAACTAAATCGAATTTTTATTTAATTAATAATAAATATTTTACCGCGTTAGCTTTAAAACCGAATCATCAAGTTTAGACCAATTTTGTTTCGTTTTAAGCAATCGAACATCCACAATGACACAGAAAACTTTGGCTGCCTTACAATTTTGGCTCGGTGATGCATTACAAAGGAGTTTACGACAACAAACCGTAAGCGAACAAAAAATGAACTTAATCAATAAGTGGCTCAAAAAATTTGACTGTGAATAAATTAATAAAATTTTTATTCCTTTGTGATTTTTTTTTAGAAAAAAGCACGGGATGATTACCCTGCCACGCTTTTATCAGCAATCAATTGGACAGCGTAACAGAATTTCTTTTAAAGGCAATGATCAACCGCATTTATTGCTAAGGTGATTTAAGTTTGAGTTAATTAATTTTTTTATCAATAAGCATGATAAATACAAAGAAATTGAAAAAGTTTATTAAATTTTTGCTTTAATTTTATGTATTTCAGACTCCTGCAAAAGCCATATGGACCAATGCAAAACGGGGGGGTGGTGGTACCTGCACCCCAATAACTGCAGGAAATGCCTGTGACCGGACGGATACAGCGAATTGATTGGACGAACAAAGAATAAGCCAAAAATTAAGTATGCTGATGCATGTCGCTGTTTTTGGAAAATTAAGGCATTTAATTCTTTTCGTGTTTCAACTACAACTTTCCTTGGCCGGAGTAGGGGTTGAACCGAAAATTATTACGCCAAATATAAGTAGATAAGATAAAATTCAAGACTGCACAAGTACATAAAGATTGTCGACATTCAAAAATTATTTCCCCGCAACAACAAAAACAAATAATATCAACTTTATTTGGGTCTCAAAAGAGTGAACATTTTCAATTCCCCGAATGATCATTAATTCCCCGATGCATCCATCACAAACATTTGCTATGGATTATTGCCGGGCCTTAGGAATCCATTCTTTTGTGATTTCTTTAGCATAAATGCCCCCATATGTAAAATGATTGACGGGATGGGTGGAGATGATCGAAACAGCAAATCTTAAATTGCATATTTTTAGAATTAATTGCTTTATCGGAACGCTATGGCACAGGAGGCATTGCAACAAGAGATGTGAGCTGTTTAATAATCTATCAAATCAAAAGTAATAAATCCAAATTTTCAGTTTTGCGCCATACGTTAACTTGTCATGGACCATGCCGTTGTTGCAAATTCGTCTTGCAACTGATGGAAATGGCGCTCAATTTGTCAAACCTCCGGTGAACGGCTTCCAATTCCCCAAGGACCGCTTCCAAACAAAGTGATCGGCTTCAGAGAGATTGAAATCAGGTCGCTTCCTTCCTAATTAATAGGGCGTCCAAAAATATTCCGAGACAAGGAATTTCGATTTATGACGTCTCGGACGTTATCAATCGATAATTTGATTGGGAATATTATCTACTAATATAGAAATAAAAATTTCCAAACGCATTTCAGCCAGCAAATGTGAAAAAAGCGCGAATCCAACTTAGGTATTTGAATGATCTGTTCAAATGTGTTGCTCCGTGTGACTCGTATATCGAAGTAAAATACCGAGCTGATAAAAGAGCGCAAGGCATTTCAACTGATTAGACTTTTTAAATGTTGTTTGTAGCTAACAATCTTTGCTGTCCCAGCGCACTCCGTGACCCGTTGCCAAATGACTACAAATTGGATTGAAACGGAAAGACCGGACGTAGACCTCATCATTTCTTCACACATATTCACAACATGTCTGTTTGAAAAAATGATATGATGTCAAAGACTGCTTTGTAATTGTGCTAAATTATGATTATTTCATTTTTTTCATAAAATTTTCAAAATTTTTTACCGATGGAATTTTGTCGAGAAGTGCCGAAAAGCATTTAAAACAGTGGCGGAAAAATGAAGTGTACAGGCCTACCACGGGATGAAGCTGCTCGAGCAAAGTGTAGACAATCCCTTAAAAACATGAAAATAAAAAGATTTCAAAGCATATAAAGCATATAAAATTATTTTTTTATGGCAAATGCCATAAATTTGGAAATTTGCCATATTTTTTTCCATATTTCCACACTTGCCATATTTTAGAGGTTTGTGAAAAATTCTCATTTTTTTCGGGAAAAATGAGATTCCCGAAAAAAGTGTCTTTGATTCGTACAATTTGAAGTTTTTGGTTGCAAATCTCTTATAACAAATAAGAGTCAAAAATCCAAAAAAGGCGACGGACCCCTTCCCCAGTAGTGAAGCAAAATTCTCAAAAATATAATTGTTTTTTTTTTGAAAAAATTCCTTAAGAAAAGTGCCATAAAAATTCTATATTTTTGACCCCTCCATGCCATAAAAATGCCATATTTTGTCGCAGATGAGTTGGCAGCCTTGATAGGTGTCTGGCAGTGCCGTTGGCGAGCCGTTCGTGAAAAATGTTTGCTTTTTTAGTGGCGCAATTTCGGCAGTCCGCAATGCTACCACCCCGCTTTACCAATTGTTTTATGTTCTAAACAATAATTATTTGCAAATTAAAAAACTCGATCAATAAAATTTACATCAAACGGAACAATAAACGTAAGTGAATGTAATCCTTAACTGGTTTGTATGAAATGCCGGCTTTTCACTGTTTTTAGTCGATGGTTGCATAGTATATTGCCCATTTTGATACTTGCTAATATTACTTAAACAAAACTCGGTTTAATTCCTGTTTTAAATATATTTTAAAAGTGTCCAATTCCTGTTTGAACTTTAAAGTTGCTCTGTATTGGTCCTTCCGGTTTTGTCCATTTCAAAATAGTTGGCTTGAAGCATTTGCCAACGAACATCAATGAATGGAAACGGTCATTGGCAAAGGGTTTTTGGACTAATGCGACAGTGAGGACAATTCGATGCTTTGATTTGTCTATTACATATTAAATCATCTCATTTCATTTCTTCATTGATCATTTTCATTTTAATGATCATTGATCATAACTTAAATCATAATCGTAGTTAACAAATTATTAATTTGATCACTTTTGAGATTTAATCGAGAATCTCGAGTCCGATCTCTACTGTTGGATGTTATCTCTGTCCCTTCCACATAATCTCAACATAAATCGATTGTTTTGACCATTCACCAACCCCTCGCCCAAAAAGAGCTCATTTCGTGTCATTTACTTATGCATTGCATAGCCAACTACTTGCATTCCCACTTAAGCCCCGTTATTTATTTCTTTAACCTAAAATATACCCCTAAAAAATTATTTGTTTTTTTGTCCAAATTTGTACCTTTAGAGATCGATATTTTTCTCATTTTTGATATTTTTTTAAAATCTTTCAAAACCCTGCGTAGAATAGATTGTAATTGCGCGCAAAGGGATTAAACATTTTTTTCACAAATTACAAATCGTCTTCTTGAACATGGCCAACCCCGGCCTCCCCGCTTTCCCGCCCCGAGGGGTCGGAGATTAATCCTAATTTAAATTGCTAATTTGTCCAATAATTTATAATTCACGATTCGATTTATTCATTTATCATTTGTCCATTGTGTTTTTAGAATAAGTTTAGTGCTCAGAATTGTGTTTAATGTAAAAATTGATGAAATATAAAAATAGAATAAATAGCAAATGAATATATTCAATGTCTTATTGCTTTTAACTGCCGTAACGTAAATGCTTTTGTCGGAGAACCAACTTCATTAGATTTGGTTCATTTTGAAACAAATTGTAAGGAAATTGTTCTCCCGGCGGAGGTTTCCAACTTCGTGCTGAACATTTCCGCATCGCCCTACCGGCTCGGTTGTGATGTGTACGAAAGACTTTATAAATTTGGTGAGCCGCTTCCGCCTGAATATCTAAGTAGTTCCGGGGAAAACTTGGTCAATGCGTGCATGCAAGTGCCAACAATCAAATGCCAAAAGTATCTAAAAGTTACAATTAGGGACCGGTGCCGGATCGGATTCCGAGCGGATTTTTCCCGATCTGGATCAGAAATTTGATTTCACCGGTCACTAGTTACAATGCATTTGATAAATTCAGAAAATAAATTTAATTTAACATGCAGAGGTTTACGCATGCTACAAAAGTTCAAGAAACTGGCCCGGCAACAGTTCTATCGCCGAAGTGTGCCGTAAACATCTTGGCATGGATTCGAATTCGAATTTCGCGGGTTTTATTGTGCAAATTTGCGTCCATCGTGAAGAACAGATGCTTATCGTTGAGTCATTCGTCAACCTCTCATTTTCGAATGTGACGTAATGTAATTTAATTTGTTTTAAAAGTTAATGTTTTCCTTTAAGCTTCAAAAAGGTATGGAATTTCTCAATTTCTCTTAATGCAATTTTATTGGCCTTGGAAAAAATGCCCATTTTCTTCATCGAATTTGGGAACGGATCGCAATAAAGCGCAATTCGGGAGAAAACCGGCGGAGAAATTATTTCCGACAGTAAATGGAATAACGAAGTGAAAATAAATTAAATAATTTTAATTTTGTATTTAATTTGTATTATTAAATATATTAAAATTAATTTAGAATGACGGCATCGGCTCCGTTCTGAATGACATTGAACCGGAAAAGATCAATGGAACTTGGGCGAAAAAGCTCCATTTTGTGCCGCCGTCGACTGATTACATGGAGATTTTTTTCCAAATTGCCAATCCCGAATTCTCGAAGCTGATCACTCGTAGAACGAATTTGATGCCCTACGAAAATAATCCGAACATAGTCAGTCAGTCCGGAAAAAAGCAAAAATTATCCATTTTTAGACAAATCCCACGACCTGTGATGAGTATGGTGACGATTGTGAACCGATCCGTGTACTTTTGCTTAAAATTGAGGAATTGGAATCGTGCACAAATAAAAAAGAATTCCAACCCCGCGTTACGGTAGCTCCAGACGCTTTAAATTACAGAGATTCTTATTTTACTGTAAATTACAGAGATTCTTATTTTACTGTACATTTTGCATTATTTGCAGTTTGATTTGCCGCCATGGAAACCTCCGCCGCCATTAACACAGGAATACGATCCATTCATGTACAAAGCAAGCGAAACTTTGCTTTGTGACGGCGATTTAGTTTGTGACAAGGAAGAGCTGCAAAAAATGTACAACGAAAATAAGGCTGAGTGAGTTTTTTTGTTTAAATTCAATTGAATTGTGCCTAAATGTAATGATAAGAATCTAAAAAAGTGTTCGTTAAATAATTTAAATGAATTATAATTTAATTATTTCCAAGGATGTGGGCTTAAGCCAGAAGCAGAGGCTCGTCGTTGAAAGAGACATACCTAATCGTTCAAATTTTGGCGTTCGTGGAAAGTTGTGGCATGGTTAAACTTTAATTTTTACAAATATTTATTTACCTATGTTTTCAGCTTGATGTATTTTTTCATGGACCACAGGGGTGGGCGGAATTCCGATTCCCGACATTTTTGGGGTCGGATTCCGATTTCTGAACGGAGCAAAAAGCCGGAAATTTTCGGAAAAAGTTTTTTAAACAAATCTCGTTAAAATCTTCAAAAAAAATTTCCGCGTTAGAGACCGAAAATTTGAAGACTGTAAATTTTGCCATATTTTTTGCGCCCAGGTCGGCCCGACTAGCAAATATTCGACCCGGGCCTAAAGCTGGCGATATTTGCCCGGAAAGCCCGCCTGGCCCTCTTTGGGTTGCCATGAAAAAAGCCAAGTCAATTTTTTAAACCCTACTCTGGACGCGGCGTCAATGAATGAATTTCTTTTACAGATTTGGGAAGAGGGCGTCCGCTTTCAATTCTTTGTTCGAGAATGCCGAAGAGGACAATTTAATTTTTGTTTTGGTTTAATAAATGTAATTTTATTTAATTAATATTTCAGAATTATGTAAAACAAAAAATTTATATTTTTGAATAAAAATTTTTTTAAATAAATTTAAATAATTTAAATTTCACTCCGCGAGGCCCACACGGAATTCCAGAAGTCGTTGGTGGGCGCCGAGGACGATTTAGCTGCAAGAGTTGGACTACGAGAGATCAAATCCTAGAATGTAGATCGCTCCGAAATGTACAATTTCTCTCTTAACCAATCCTGATAAAAATACCTTTTTAAAATTTTTTATTAATAAAAAAAACAACTGAAAATGAAAATATTTATTTGTTTTACTCATCCTTTCTTCATTTAGTGTACCTATATTGGGAGCCAGTTCCAAAGCGGTTCCAAGTCCTCCCCATCCCTGTCTCTTATACACATCTAGATGTGTATAAGAGACAGATTGTAACCCATGGGTTACTAATAGAGGAAATACTGTACATTTTTGCTAGCTGAGAAAATTGGAAAATTGGTTGATAACCTATCGAGCATACAGCGGGGGGGTTGGCCATGTCGGGGGTCCGGGACGACCCAATTTTGAGAATGGGGAGCAACTCTAGTGAAAAAAATTATATACTTTTTTCAGACTTCTGTTTTCTTATTTTGGGGCTCGGGGAGCAAACCTAGTTAAAAATTAAATATTTTTTTAGAAAATTCTGCTTTACTTCAGGGGGGAGTCGGCGGTGCCGATAGGCGCCGCCGAGAAAATTTTGAATTTTTGATTCAATTTGTTAAGGGATTTGCAACCATTTTTTGAAGCTTTTTAGAATGGGAGGGGCCCGGGTTGACGATTTTGAGAGTTTTTTTAAATAATTGGTTTAATTTTTAAAAGTTAGAAAACAAAAAGCCACCCCCCCCCTTATGATTTTTTCTCAATTTAAAGAAAAAAATAAAAATCAAAAATATTTTTAAAATTACCATCAAAGTTCATAAAAAGAGAGAAAAAAAATCATTTACACAGTCGGAGGTTCGAAGTTCGAACCCACAGCCCCAGGCATCACTCACCATTATACGAAAAAAATTAAATAAAAAAGATTTTCACTAGGGAAAGTTGAACCTTAGACAAAATTAAATCACGTCACTCAGTTTGACCACTGCGCCACGTGAAATCATTATGAATAATTGGAAAATTTCAAATATATTACTCAATAAAAGTTCAATTCTTCATTTGGCCTGTTCTGTTCCTGTTCTGTTCCTGTTCCAAGGATTTTGAATCTGTTCCTGTTCCTGTGCTGTTCTAAATCTAGAACAGGAACAGGAACAGG